>JAWNMR010000023.1:800000-1112938 GCA_035043845.1 Drosophila picticornis | reverse complement strand
AAATGGCACTTTTGCCCGACATGTCATCCTCTTCAAGTAAAATAAGTGTAACACATAGGGAATTTCATGTTTTTTTTTTTTTGGCATTTTTATTTATAAGCCGGCCAAATATGTAAATGAACTACAAGAGAG
Organism: Drosophila picticornis; assembly: GCA_035043845.1. NCBI lineage: Eukaryota > Metazoa > Arthropoda > Insecta > Diptera > Drosophilidae > Drosophila > Drosophila picticornis. The sequence continues at coordinate 1,112,806 of JAWNMR010000023.1, read as the reverse complement.
TGTTGGAGTGTTTTTCTTACCTTTAGTTTAATTAAAACTTTTGTAAGCTGTCGAAAATTATCCATAACTAGTCAAGGCTTAAATTAAAACAAAAACTTTTATTTGCATATCAATGAAAATTTATGTTAAGTGTACTGTACTTTATTTTGGTTAGTTATTCTGCAAAACTTTTGTATTTCTATTTTGCATTTTTTACAATCAATTGAAGAAAAATCTAATTTGCTCACAACAAATAGTCTTTTGCCTTATTGACACAGCATCATAAGGTTACGGTAAAAATACAATTCCAACGCCTTAGAGCGATTGCAGTGATTGCAGAGCACTGCTTCTTTATTACACTGGGAATTCTTCAAATTTGAAAAGTAGATGTAAGCATTTAATAATAGTCGCGTTATAAAAATATTTGGTATTTTACAAATTCGGAATGTTCATACCAATCTACCACTCAAAGAAATATTTATCTATTAATCGTACACGTTCGATATTTCACACATTGGGAACGATTACATCATTCTTGTTTTAAAATACTATTAAACGATCAATCGTACACATTCGATATTCTAAAAATTTGCAACGGTCACACTGGCTTTGCTTTTATACAATTATTTATCGATATATCGTACGCAGTCGATATATTCGGTAGGGTAATTATTAACAATGAAAAGCGCAACATAAATGAACGGTGTATAGTAAGAAGTAAAATTTTACACGTGGGAAGCACAAAACCTGAACTCCACACTGTTAACTCACTGTTAACTTGTATGGATTTGTAAACAGCTGTTCGACGGTGTCAAATTAATGAATTTTATATATTTTGAGGGCGGCTATCGGCAAACCACCATTAAACCGATTGAACTCTTTAAGTGCATTAAAATTGAAAAGGCAACTGTAAAAAATATATAAAATTATTTTAACCGAAAAAAATAGAACAAATAAAAGCCGTAGAAGCGAGGAGAAAATATGGCTTCATTGCAGTAAAGAGTTCATGGGAAGAAATAGGTGCGGATCTGCAAGAGGCAAATAAAAAACGTACATACAAATTGTACAAATAAACTCATTGTGGGCTTTGCGCGACAGCCACATATGGCATTCAAAATTCTCGAAGAGTGGTGCGGGAGGAGACATATTGGAAGGGTCCGAAGCGAGCGGTGCTGACTTGGAGTTTGCCGATTAAATGGCACTTTTGCCCGACATGTCATCCTCTTCAAGTAAAATAAGTGTAACACATAGGGAATTTCATGTTTTTTTTTTTTTTGGCATTTTTATTTATAAGCCGGCCAAATATGTAAATGAACTACAAGAGAGTGTTGGAGTGTTTTTCTTACCTTTAGTTTAATTAAAACTTTTGTAAGCTGTCGAAAATTATCCATAACTAGTCAAGGCTTAAATTAAAACAAAAACTTTTATTTGCATATCAATGAAAATTTATGTTAAGTGTACTGTACTTTATTTTGGTTAGTTATTCTGCAAAACTTTTGTATTTCTATTTTGCATTTTTTACAATCAATTGAAGAAAAATCTAATTTGCTCACAACAAATAGTCTTTTGCCTTATTGACACAGCATCATAAGGTTACGGTAAAAATACAATTCCAACGCCTTAGAGCGATTGCAGTGATTGCAGAGCACTGCTTCTTTATTACACTGGGAATTCTTCAAATTTGAAAAGTAGATGTAAGCATTTAATAATAGTCGCGTTATAAAAATATTTGGTATTTTACAAATTCGGAATGTTCATACCAATCTACCACTCAAAGAAATATTTATCTATTAATCGTACACGTTCGATATTTCACACATTGGGAACGATTACATCATTCTTGTTTTAAAATACTATTAAACGATCAATCGTACACATTCGATATTCTAAAAATTTGCAACGGTCACACTGGCTTTGCTTTTATACAATTATTTATCGATATATCGTACGCAGTCGATATATTCGGTAGGGTAATTATTAACAATGAAAAGCGCAACATAAATGAACGGTGTATAGTAAGAAGTAAAATTTTACACGTGGGAAGCACAAAACCTGAACTCCACACTGTTAACTCACTGTTAACTTGTATGGATTTGTAAACAGCTGTTCGACGGTGTCAAATTAATGAATTTTATATATTTTGAGGGCGGCTATCGGCAAACCACCATTAAACCGATTGAACTCTTTAAGTGCATTAAAATTGAAAAGGCAACTGTAAAAAATATATAAAATTATTTTAACCGAAAAAAATAGAACAAATAAAAGCCGTAGAAGCGAGGAGAAAATATGGCTTCATTGCAGTAAAGAGTTCATGGGAAGAAATAGGTGCGGATCTGCAAGAGGCAAATAAAAAACGTACATACAAATTGTACAAATAAACTCATTGTGGGCTTTGCGCGACAGCCACATATGGCATTCAAAATTCTCGAAGAGTGGTGCGGGAGGAGACATATTGGAAGGGTCCGAAGCGAGCGGTGCTGACTTGGAGTTTGCCGATTAAATGGCACTTTTGCCCGACATGTCATCCTCTTCAAGTAAAATAAGTGTAACACATAGGGAATTTCATGTTTTTTTTTTTTTGGCATTTTTATTTATAAGCCGGCCAAATATGTAAATGAACTACAAGAGAGTGTTGGAGTGTTTTTCTTACCTTTAGTTTAATTAAAACTTTTGTAAGCTGTCGAAAATTATCCATAACTAGTCAAGGCTTAAATTAAAACAAAAACTTTTATTTGCATATCAATGAAAATTTATGTTAAGTGTACTGTACTTTATTTTGGTTAGTTATTCTGCAAAACTTTTGTATTTCTATTTTGCATTTTTTACAATCAATTGAAGAAAAATCTAATTTGCTCACAACAAATAGTCTTTTGCCTTATTGACACAGCATCATAAGGTTACGGTAAAAATACAATTCCAACGCCTTAGAGCGATTGCAGTGATTGCAGAGCACTGCTTCTTTATTACACTGGGAATTCTTCAAATTTGAAAAGTAGATGTAAGCATTTAATAATAGTCGCGTTATAAAAATATTTGGTATTTTACAAATTCGGAATGTTCATACCAATCTACCACTCAAAGAAATATTTATCTATTAATCGTACACGTTCGATATTTCACACATTGGGAACGATTACATCATTCTTGTTTTAAAATACTATTAAACGATCAATCGTACACATTCGATATTCTAAAAATTTGCAACGGTCACACTGGCTTTGCTTTTATACAATTATTTATCGATATATCGTACGCAGTCGATATATTCGGTAGGGTAATTATTAACAATGAAAAGCGCAACATAAATGAACGGTGTATAGTAAGAAGTAAAATTTTACACGTGGGAAGCACAAAACCTGAACTCCACACTGTTAACTCACTGTTAACTTGTATGGATTTGTAAACAGCTGTTCGACGGTGTCAAATTAATGAATTTTATATATTTTGAGGGCGGCTATCGGCAAACCACCATTAAACCGATTGAACTCTTTAAGTGCATTAAAATTGAAAAGGCAACTGTAAAAAATATATAAAATTATTTTAACCGAAAAAAATAGAACAAATAAAAGCCGTAGAAGCGAGGAGAAAATATGGCTTCATTGCAGTAAAGAGTTCATGGGAAGAAATAGGTGCGGATCTGCAAGAGGCAAATAAAAAACGTACATACAAATTGTACAAATAAACTCATTGTGGGCTTTGCGCGACAGCCACATATGGCATTCAAAATTCTCGAAGAGTGGTGCGGGAGGAGACATATTGGAAGGGTCCGAAGCGAGCGGTGCTGACTTGGAGTTTGCCGATTAAATGGCACTTTTGCCCGACATGTCATCCTCTTCAAGTAAAATAAGTGTAACACATAGGGAATTTCATGTTTTTTTTTTTTTTGGCATTTTTATTTATAAGCCGGCCAAATATGTAAATGAACTACAAGAGAGTGTTGGAGTGTTTTTCTTACCTTTAGTTTAATTAAAACTTTTGTAAGCTGTCGAAAATTATCCATAACTAGTCAAGGCTTAAATTAAAACAAAAACTTTTATTTGCATATCAATGAAAATTTATGTTAAGTGTACTGTACTTTATTTTGGTTAGTTATTCTGCAAAACTTTTGTATTTCTATTTTGCATTTTTTACAATCAATTGAAGAAAAATCTAATTTGCTCACAACAAATAGTCTTTTGCCTTATTGACACAGCATCATAAGGTTACGGTAAAAATACAATTCCAACGCCTTAGAGCGATTGCAGTGATTGCAGAGCACTGCTTCTTTATTACACTGGGAATTCTTCAAATTTGAAAAGTAGATGTAAGCATTTAATAATAGTCGCGTTATAAAAATATTTGGTATTTTACAAATTCGGAATGTTCATACCAATCTACCACTCAAAGAAATATTTATCTATTAATCGTACACGTTCGATATTTCACACATTGGGAACGATTACATCATTCTTGTTTTAAAATACTATTAAACGATCAATCGTACACATTCGATATTCTAAAAATTTGCAACGGTCACACTGGCTTTGCTTTTATACAATTATTTATCGATATATCGTACGCAGTCGATATATTCGGTAGGGTAATTATTAACAATGAAAAGCGCAACATAAATGAACGGTGTATAGTAAGAAGTAAAATTTTACACGTGGGAAGCACAAAACCTGAACTCCACACTGTTAACTCACTGTTAACTTGTATGGATTTGTAAACAGCTGTTCGACGGTGTCAAATTAATGAATTTTATATATTTTGAGGGCGGCTATCGGCAAACCACCATTAAACCGATTGAACTCTTTAAGTGCATTAAAATTGAAAAGGCAACTGTAAAAAATATATAAAATTATTTTAACCGAAAAAAATAGAACAAATAAAAGCCGTAGAAGCGAGGAGAAAATATGGCTTCATTGCAGTAAAGAGTTCATGGGAAGAAATAGGTGCGGATCTGCAAGAGGCAAATAAAAAACGTACATACAAATTGTACAAATAAACTCATTGTGGGCTTTGCGCGACAGCCACATATGGCATTCAAAATTCTCGAAGAGTGGTGCGGGAGGAGACATATTGGAAGGGTCCGAAGCGAGCGGTGCTGACTTGGAGTTTGCCGATTAAATGGCACTTTTGCCCGACATGTCATCCTCTTCAAGTAAAATAAGTGTAACACATAGGGAATTTCATGTTTTTTTTTTTTTTGGCATTTTTATTTATAAGCCGGCCAAATATGTAAATGAACTACAAGAGAGTGTTGGAGTGTTTTTCTTACCTTTAGTTTAATTAAAACTTTTGTAAGCTGTCGAAAATTATCCATAACTAGTCAAGGCTTAAATTAAAACAAAAACTTTTATTTGCATATCAATGAAAATTTATGTTAAGTGTACTGTACTTTATTTTGGTTAGTTATTCTGCAAAACTTTTGTATTTCTATTTTGCATTTTTTACAATCAATTGAAGAAAAATCTAATTTGCTCACAACAAATAGTCTTTTGCCTTATTGACACAGCATCATAAGGTTACGGTAAAAATACAATTCCAACGCCTTAGAGCGATTGCAGTGATTGCAGAGCACTGCTTCTTTATTACACTGGGAATTCTTCAAATTTGAAAAGTAGATGTAAGCATTTAATAATAGTCGCGTTATAAAAATATTTGGTATTTTACAAATTCGGAATGTTCATACCAATCTACCACTCAAAGAAATATTTATCTATTAATCGTACACGTTCGATATTTCACACATTGGGAACGATTACATCATTCTTGTTTTAAAATACTATTAAACGATCAATCGTACACATTCGATATTCTAAAAATTTGCAACGGTCACACTGGCTTTGCTTTTATACAATTATTTATCGATATATCGTACGCAGTCGATATATTCGGTAGGGTAATTATTAACAATGAAAAGCGCAACATAAATGAACGGTGTATAGTAAGAAGTAAAATTTTACACGTGGGAAGCACAAAACCTGAACTCCACACTGTTAACTCACTGTTAACTTGTATGGATTTGTAAACAGCTGTTCGACGGTGTCAAATTAATGAATTTTATATATTTTGAGGGCGGCTATCGGCAAACCACCATTAAACCGATTGAACTCTTTAAGTGCATTAAAATTGAAAAGGCAACTGTAAAAAATATATAAAATTATTTTAACCGAAAAAAATAGAACAAATAAAAGCCGTAGAAGCGAGGAGAAAATATGGCTTCATTGCAGTAAAGAGTTCATGGGAAGAAATAGGTGCGGATCTGCAAGAGGCAAATAAAAAACGTACATACAAATTGTACAAATAAACTCATTGTGGGCTTTGCGCGACAGCCACATATGGCATTCAAAATTCTCGAAGAGTGGTGCGGGAGGAGACATATTGGAAGGGTCCGAAGCGAGCGGTGCTGACTTGGAGTTTGCCGATTAAATGGCACTTTTGCCCGACATGTCATCCTCTTCAAGTAAAATAAGTGTAACACATAGGGAATTTCATGTTTTTTTTTTTTTTTGGCATTTTTATTTATAAGCCGGCCAAATATGTAAATGAACTACAAGAGAGTGTTGGAGTGTTTTTCTTACCTTTAGTTTAATTAAAACTTTTGTAAGCTGTCGAAAATTATCCATAACTAGTCAAGGCTTAAATTAAAACAAAAACTTTTATTTGCATATCAATGAAAATTTATGTTAAGTGTACTGTACTTTATTTTGGTTAGTTATTCTGCAAAACTTTTGTATTTCTATTTTGCATTTTTTACAATCAATTGAAGAAAAATCTAATTTGCTCACAACAAATAGTCTTTTGCCTTATTGACACAGCATCATAAGGTTACGGTAAAAATACAATTCCAACGCCTTAGAGCGATTGCAGTGATTGCAGAGCACTGCTTCTTTATTACACTGGGAATTCTTCAAATTTGAAAAGTAGATGTAAGCATTTAATAATAGTCGCGTTATAAAAATATTTGGTATTTTACAAATTCGGAATGTTCATACCAATCTACCACTCAAAGAAATATTTATCTATTAATCGTACACGTTCGATATTTCACACATTGGGAACGATTACATCATTCTTGTTTTAAAATACTATTAAACGATCAATCGTACACATTCGATATTCTAAAAATTTGCAACGGTCACACTGGCTTTGCTTTTATACAATTATTTATCGATATATCGTACGCAGTCGATATATTCGGTAGGGTAATTATTAACAATGAAAAGCGCAACATAAATGAACGGTGTATAGTAAGAAGTAAAATTTTACACGTGGGAAGCACAAAACCTGAACTCCACACTGTTAACTCACTGTTAACTTGTATGGATTTGTAAACAGCTGTTCGACGGTGTCAAATTAATGAATTTTATATATTTTGAGGGCGGCTATCGGCAAACCACCATTAAACCGATTGAACTCTTTAAGTGCATTAAAATTGAAAAGGCAACTGTAAAAAATATATAAAATTATTTTAACCGAAAAAAATAGAACAAATAAAAGCCGTAGAAGCGAGGAGAAAATATGGCTTCATTGCAGTAAAGAGTTCATGGGAAGAAATAGGTGCGGATCTGCAAGAGGCAAATAAAAAACGTACATACAAATTGTACAAATAAACTCATTGTGGGCTTTGCGCGACAGCCACATATGGCATTCAAAATTCTCGAAGAGTGGTGCGGGAGGAGACATATTGGAAGGGTCCGAAGCGAGCGGTGCTGACTTGGAGTTTGCCGATTAAATGGCACTTTTGCCCGACATGTCATCCTCTTCAAGTAAAATAAGTGTAACACATAGGGAATTTCATGTTTTTTTTTTTTTTGGCATTTTTATTTATAAGCCGGCCAAATATGTAAATGAACTACAAGAGAGTGTTGGAGTGTTTTTCTTACCTTTAGTTTAATTAAAACTTTTGTAAGCTGTCGAAAATTATCCATAACTAGTCAAGGCTTAAATTAAAACAAAAACTTTTATTTGCATATCAATGAAAATTTATGTTAAGTGTACTGTACTTTATTTTGGTTAGTTATTCTGCAAAACTTTTGTATTTCTATTTTGCATTTTTTACAATCAATTGAAGAAAAATCTAATTTGCTCACAACAAATAGTCTTTTGCCTTATTGACACAGCATCATAAGGTTACGGTAAAAATACAATTCCAACGCCTTAGAGCGATTGCAGTGATTGCAGAGCACTGCTTCTTTATTACACTGGGAATTCTTCAAATTTGAAAAGTAGATGTAAGCATTTAATAATAGTCGCGTTATAAAAATATTTGGTATTTTACAAATTCGGAATGTTCATACCAATCTACCACTCAAAGAAATATTTATCTATTAATCGTACACGTTCGATATTTCACACATTGGGAACGATTACATCATTCTTGTTTTAAAATACTATTAAACGATCAATCGTACACATTCGATATTCTAAAAATTTGCAACGGTCACACTGGCTTTGCTTTTATACAATTATTTATCGATATATCGTACGCAGTCGATATATTCGGTAGGGTAATTATTAACAATGAAAAGCGCAACATAAATGAACGGTGTATAGTAAGAAGTAAAATTTTACACGTGGGAAGCACAAAACCTGAACTCCACACTGTTAACTCACTGTTAACTTGTATGGATTTGTAAACAGCTGTTCGACGGTGTCAAATTAATGAATTTTATATATTTTGAGGGCGGCTATCGGCAAACCACCATTAAACCGATTGAACTCTTTAAGTGCATTAAAATTGAAAAGGCAACTGTAAAAAATATATAAAATTATTTTAACCGAAAAAAATAGAACAAATAAAAGCCGTAGAAGCGAGGAGAAAATATGGCTTCATTGCAGTAAAGAGTTCATGGGAAGAAATAGGTGCGGATCTGCAAGAGGCAAATAAAAAACGTACATACAAATTGTACAAATAAACTCATTGTGGGCTTTGCGCGACAGCCACATATGGCATTCAAAATTCTCGAAGAGTGGTGCGGGAGGAGACATATTGGAAGGGTCCGAAGCGAGCGGTGCTGACTTGGAGTTTGCCGATTAAATGGCACTTTTGCCCGACATGTCATCCTCTTCAAGTAAAATAAGTGTAACACATAGGGAATTTCATGTTTTTTTTTTTTTGGCATTTTTATTTATAAGCCGGCCAAATATGTAAATGAACTACAAGAGAGTGTTGGAGTGTTTTTCTTACCTTTAGTTTAATTAAAACTTTTGTAAGCTGTCGAAAATTATCCATAACTAGTCAAGGCTTAAATTAAAACAAAAACTTTTATTTGCATATCAATGAAAATTTATGTTAAGTGTACTGTACTTTATTTTGGTTAGTTATTCTGCAAAACTTTTGTATTTCTATTTTGCATTTTTTACAATCAATTGAAGAAAAATCTAATTTGCTCACAACAAATAGTCTTTTGCCTTATTGACACAGCATCATAAGGTTACGGTAAAAATACAATTCCAACGCCTTAGAGCGATTGCAGTGATTGCAGAGCACTGCTTCTTTATTACACTGGGAATTCTTCAAATTTGAAAAGTAGATGTAAGCATTTAATAATAGTCGCGTTATAAAAATATTTGGTATTTTACAAATTCGGAATGTTCATACCAATCTACCACTCAAAGAAATATTTATCTATTAATCGTACACGTTCGATATTTCACACATTGGGAACGATTACATCATTCTTGTTTTAAAATACTATTAAACGATCAATCGTACACATTCGATATTCTAAAAATTTGCAACGGTCACACTGGCTTTGCTTTTATACAATTATTTATCGATATATCGTACGCAGTCGATATATTCGGTAGGGTAATTATTAACAATGAAAAGCGCAACATAAATGAACGGTGTATAGTAAGAAGTAAAATTTTACACGTGGGAAGCACAAAACCTGAACTCCACACTGTTAACTCACTGTTAACTTGTATGGATTTGTAAACAGCTGTTCGACGGTGTCAAATTAATGAATTTTATATATTTTGAGGGCGGCTATCGGCAAACCACCATTAAACCGATTGAACTCTTTAAGTGCATTAAAATTGAAAAGGCAACTGTAAAAAATATATAAAATTATTTTAACCGAAAAAAATAGAACAAATAAAAGCCGTAGAAGCGAGGAGAAAATATGGCTTCATTGCAGTAAAGAGTTCATGGGAAGAAATAGGTGCGGATCTGCAAGAGGCAAATAAAAAACGTACATACAAATTGTACAAATAAACTCATTGTGGGCTTTGCGCGACAGCCACATATGGCATTCAAAATTCTCGAAGAGTGGTGCGGGAGGAGACATATTGGAAGGGTCCGAAGCGAGCGGTGCTGACTTGGAGTTTGCCGATTAAATGGCACTTTTGCCCGACATGTCATCCTCTTCAAGTAAAATAAGTGTAACACATAGGGAATTTCATGTTTTTTTTTTTTTGGCATTTTTATTTATAAGCCGGCCAAATATGTAAATGAACTACAAGAGAGTGTTGGAGTGTTTTTCTTACCTTTAGTTTAATTAAAACTTTTGTAAGCTGTCGAAAATTATCCATAACTAGTCAAGGCTTAAATTAAAACAAAAACTTTTATTTGCATATCAATGAAAATTTATGTTAAGTGTACTGTACTTTATTTTGGTTAGTTATTCTGCAAAACTTTTGTATTTCTATTTTGCATTTTTTACAATCAATTGAAGAAAAATCTAATTTGCTCACAACAAATAGTCTTTTGCCTTATTGACACAGCATCATAAGGTTACGGTAAAAATACAATTCCAACGCCTTAGAGCGATTGCAGTGATTGCAGAGCACTGCTTCTTTATTACACTGGGAATTCTTCAAATTTGAAAAGTAGATGTAAGCATTTAATAATAGTCGCGTTATAAAAATATTTGGTATTTTACAAATTCGGAATGTTCATACCAATCTACCACTCAAAGAAATATTTATCTATTAATCGTACACGTTCGATATTTCACACATTGGGAACGATTACATCATTCTTGTTTTAAAATACTATTAAACGATCAATCGTACACATTCGATATTCTAAAAATTTGCAACGGTCACACTGGCTTTGCTTTTATACAATTATTTATCGATATATCGTACGCAGTCGATATATTCGGTAGGGTAATTATTAACAATGAAAAGCGCAACATAAATGAACGGTGTATAGTAAGAAGTAAAATTTTACACGTGGGAAGCACAAAACCTGAACTCCACACTGTTAACTCACTGTTAACTTGTATGGATTTGTAAACAGCTGTTCGACGGTGTCAAATTAATGAATTTTATATATTTTGAGGGCGGCTATCGGCAAACCACCATTAAACCGATTGAACTCTTTAAGTGCATTAAAATTGAAAAGGCAACTGTAAAAAATATATAAAATTATTTTAACCGAAAAAAATAGAACAAATAAAAGCCGTAGAAGCGAGGAGAAAATATGGCTTCATTGCAGTAAAGAGTTCATGGGAAGAAATAGGTGCGGATCTGCAAGAGGCAAATAAAAAACGTACATACAAATTGTACAAATAAACTCATTGTGGGCTTTGCGCGACAGCCACATATGGCATTCAAAATTCTCGAAGAGTGGTGCGGGAGGAGACATATTGGAAGGGTCCGAAGCGAGCGGTGCTGACTTGGAGTTTGCCGATTAAATGGCACTTTTGCCCGACATGTCATCCTCTTCAAGTAAAATAAGTGTAACACATAGGGAATTTCATGTTTTTTTTTTTTTGGCATTTTTATTTATAAGCCGGCCAAATATGTAAATGAACTACAAGAGAGTGTTGGAGTGTTTTTCTTACCTTTAGTTTAATTAAAACTTTTGTAAGCTGTCGAAAATTATCCATAACTAGTCAAGGCTTAAATTAAAACAAAAACTTTTATTTGCATATCAATGAAAATTTATGTTAAGTGTACTGTACTTTATTTTGGTTAGTTATTCTGCAAAACTTTTGTATTTCTATTTTGCATTTTTTACAATCAATTGAAGAAAAATCTAATTTGCTCACAACAAATAGTCTTTTGCCTTATTGACACAGCATCATAAGGTTACGGTAAAAATACAATTCCAACGCCTTAGAGCGATTGCAGTGATTGCAGAGCACTGCTTCTTTATTACACTGGGAATTCTTCAAATTTGAAAAGTAGATGTAAGCATTTAATAATAGTCGCGTTATAAAAATATTTGGTATTTTACAAATTCGGAATGTTCATACCAATCTACCACTCAAAGAAATATTTATCTATTAATCGTACACGTTCGATATTTCACACATTGGGAACGATTACATCATTCTTGTTTTAAAATACTATTAAACGATCAATCGTACACATTCGATATTCTAAAAATTTGCAACGGTCACACTGGCTTTGCTTTTATACAATTATTTATCGATATATCGTACGCAGTCGATATATTCGGTAGGGTAATTATTAACAATGAAAAGCGCAACATAAATGAACGGTGTATAGTAAGAAGTAAAATTTTACACGTGGGAAGCACAAAACCTGAACTCCACACTGTTAACTCACTGTTAACTTGTATGGATTTGTAAACAGCTGTTCGACGGTGTCAAATTAATGAATTTTATATATTTTGAGGGCGGCTATCGGCAAACCACCATTAAACCGATTGAACTCTTTAAGTGCATTAAAATTGAAAAGGCAACTGTAAAAAATATATAAAATTATTTTAACCGAAAAAAATAGAACAAATAAAAGCCGTAGAAGCGAGGAGAAAATATGGCTTCATTGCAGTAAAGAGTTCATGGGAAGAAATAGGTGCGGATCTGCAAGAGGCAAATAAAAAACGTACATACAAATTGTACAAATAAACTCATTGTGGGCTTTGCGCGACAGCCACATATGGCATTCAAAATTCTCGAAGAGTGGTGCGGGAGGAGACATATTGGAAGGGTCCGAAGCGAGCGGTGCTGACTTGGAGTTTGCCGATTAAATGGCACTTTTGCCCGACATGTCATCCTCTTCAAGTAAAATAAGTGTAACACATAGGGAATTTCATGTTTTTTTTTTTTTTGGCATTTTTATTTATAAGCCGGCCAAATATGTAAATGAACTACAAGAGAGTGTTGGAGTGTTTTTCTTACCTTTAGTTTAATTAAAACTTTTGTAAGCTGTCGAAAATTATCCATAACTAGTCAAGGCTTAAATTAAAACAAAAACTTTTATTTGCATATCAATGAAAATTTATGTTAAGTGTACTGTACTTTATTTTGGTTAGTTATTCTGCAAAACTTTTGTATTTCTATTTTGCATTTTTTACAATCAATTGAAGAAAAATCTAATTTGCTCACAACAAATAGTCTTTTGCCTTATTGACACAGCATCATAAGGTTACGGTAAAAATACAATTCCAACGCCTTAGAGCGATTGCAGTGATTGCAGAGCACTGCTTCTTTATTACACTGGGAATTCTTCAAATTTGAAAAGTAGATGTAAGCATTTAATAATAGTCGCGTTATAAAAATATTTGGTATTTTACAAATTCGGAATGTTCATACCAATCTACCACTCAAAGAAATATTTATCTATTAATCGTACACGTTCGATATTTCACACATTGGGAACGATTACATCATTCTTGTTTTAAAATACTATTAAACGATCAATCGTACACATTCGATATTCTAAAAATTTGCAACGGTCACACTGGCTTTGCTTTTATACAATTATTTATCGATATATCGTACGCAGTCGATATATTCGGTAGGGTAATTATTAACAATGAAAAGCGCAACATAAATGAACGGTGTATAGTAAGAAGTAAAATTTTACACGTGGGAAGCACAAAACCTGAACTCCACACTGTTAACTCACTGTTAACTTGTATGGATTTGTAAACAGCTGTTCGACGGTGTCAAATTAATGAATTTTATATATTTTGAGGGCGGCTATCGGCAAACCACCATTAAACCGATTGAACTCTTTAAGTGCATTAAAATTGAAAAGGCAACTGTAAAAAATATATAAAATTATTTTAACCGAAAAAAATAGAACAAATAAAAGCCGTAGAAGCGAGGAGAAAATATGGCTTCATTGCAGTAAAGAGTTCATGGGAAGAAATAGGTGCGGATCTGCAAGAGGCAAATAAAAAACGTACATACAAATTGTACAAATAAACTCATTGTGGGCTTTGCGCGACAGCCACATATGGCATTCAAAATTCTCGAAGAGTGGTGCGGGAGGAGACATATTGGAAGGGTCCGAAGCGAGCGGTGCTGACTTGGAGTTTGCCGATTAAATGGCACTTTTGCCCGACATGTCATCCTCTTCAAGTAAAATAAGTGTAACACATAGGGAATTTCATGTTTTTTTTTTTTTGGCATTTTTATTTATAAGCCGGCCAAATATGTAAATGAACTACAAGAGAGTGTTGGAGTGTTTTTCTTACCTTTAGTTTAATTAAAACTTTTGTAAGCTGTCGAAAATTATCCATAACTAGTCAAGGCTTAAATTAAAACAAAAACTTTTATTTGCATATCAATGAAAATTTATGTTAAGTGTACTGTACTTTATTTTGGTTAGTTATTCTGCAAAACTTTTGTATTTCTATTTTGCATTTTTTACAATCAATTGAAGAAAAATCTAATTTGCTCACAACAAATAGTCTTTTGCCTTATTGACACAGCATCATAAGGTTACGGTAAAAATACAATTCCAACGCCTTAGAGCGATTGCAGTGATTGCAGAGCACTGCTTCTTTATTACACTGGGAATTCTTCAAATTTGAAAAGTAGATGTAAGCATTTAATAATAGTCGCGTTATAAAAATATTTGGTATTTTACAAATTCGGAATGTTCATACCAATCTACCACTCAAAGAAATATTTATCTATTAATCGTACACGTTCGATATTTCACACATTGGGAACGATTACATCATTCTTGTTTTAAAATACTATTAAACGATCAATCGTACACATTCGATATTCTAAAAATTTGCAACGGTCACACTGGCTTTGCTTTTATACAATTATTTATCGATATATCGTACGCAGTCGATATATTCGGTAGGGTAATTATTAACAATGAAAAGCGCAACATAAATGAACGGTGTATAGTAAGAAGTAAAATTTTACACGTGGGAAGCACAAAACCTGAACTCCACACTGTTAACTCACTGTTAACTTGTATGGATTTGTAAACAGCTGTTCGACGGTGTCAAATTAATGAATTTTATATATTTTGAGGGCGGCTATCGGCAAACCACCATTAAACCGATTGAACTCTTTAAGTGCATTAAAATTGAAAAGGCAACTGTAAAAAATATATAAAATTATTTTAACCGAAAAAAATAGAACAAATAAAAGCCGTAGAAGCGAGGAGAAAATATGGCTTCATTGCAGTAAAGAGTTCATGGGAAGAAATAGGTGCGGATCTGCAAGAGGCAAATAAAAAACGTACATACAAATTGTACAAATAAACTCATTGTGGGCTTTGCGCGACAGCCACATATGGCATTCAAAATTCTCGAAGAGTGGTGCGGGAGGAGACATATTGGAAGGGTCCGAAGCGAGCGGTGCTGACTTGGAGTTTGCCGATTAAATGGCACTTTTGCCCGACATGTCATCCTCTTCAAGTAAAATAAGTGTAACACATAGGGAATTTCATGTTTTTTTTTTTTTGGCATTTTTATTTATAAGCCGGCCAAATATGTAAATGAACTACAAGAGAGTGTTGGAGTGTTTTTCTTACCTTTAGTTTAATTAAAACTTTTGTAAGCTGTCGAAAATTATCCATAACTAGTCAAGGCTTAAATTAAAACAAAAACTTTTATTTGCATATCAATGAAAATTTATGTTAAGTGTACTGTACTTTATTTTGGTTAGTTATTCTGCAAAACTTTTGTATTTCTATTTTGCATTTTTTACAATCAATTGAAGAAAAATCTAATTTGCTCACAACAAATAGTCTTTTGCCTTATTGACACAGCATCATAAGGTTACGGTAAAAATACAATTCCAACGCCTTAGAGCGATTGCAGTGATTGCAGAGCACTGCTTCTTTATTACACTGGGAATTCTTCAAATTTGAAAAGTAGATGTAAGCATTTAATAATAGTCGCGTTATAAAAATATTTGGTATTTTACAAATTCGGAATGTTCATACCAATCTACCACTCAAAGAAATATTTATCTATTAATCGTACACGTTCGATATTTCACACATTGGGAACGATTACATCATTCTTGTTTTAAAATACTATTAAACGATCAATCGTACACATTCGATATTCTAAAAATTTGCAACGGTCACACTGGCTTTGCTTTTATACAATTATTTATCGATATATCGTACGCAGTCGATATATTCGGTAGGGTAATTATTAACAATGAAAAGCGCAACATAAATGAACGGTGTATAGTAAGAAGTAAAATTTTACACGTGGGAAGCACAAAACCTGAACTCCACACTGTTAACTCACTGTTAACTTGTATGGATTTGTAAACAGCTGTTCGACGGTGTCAAATTAATGAATTTTATATATTTTGAGGGCGGCTATCGGCAAACCACCATTAAACCGATTGAACTCTTTAAGTGCATTAAAATTGAAAAGGCAACTGTAAAAAATATATAAAATTATTTTAACCGAAAAAAATAGAACAAATAAAAGCCGTAGAAGCGAGGAGAAAATATGGCTTCATTGCAGTAAAGAGTTCATGGGAAGAAATAGGTGCGGATCTGCAAGAGGCAAATAAAAAACGTACATACAAATTGTACAAATAAACTCATTGTGGGCTTTGCGCGACAGCCACATATGGCATTCAAAATTCTCGAAGAGTGGTGCGGGAGGAGACATATTGGAAGGGTCCGAAGCGAGCGGTGCTGACTTGGAGTTTGCCGATTAAATGGCACTTTTGCCCGACATGTCATCCTCTTCAAGTAAAATAAGTGTAACACATAGGGAATTTCATGTTTTTTTTTTTTTTTGGCATTTTTATTTATAAGCCGGCCAAATATGTAAATGAACTACAAGAGAGTGTTGGAGTGTTTTTCTTACCTTTAGTTTAATTAAAACTTTTGTAAGCTGTCGAAAATTATCCATAACTAGTCAAGGCTTAAATTAAAACAAAAACTTTTATTTGCATATCAATGAAAATTTATGTTAAGTGTACTGTACTTTATTTTGGTTAGTTATTCTGCAAAACTTTTGTATTTCTATTTTGCATTTTTTACAATCAATTGAAGAAAAATCTAATTTGCTCACAACAAATAGTCTTTTGCCTTATTGACACAGCATCATAAGGTTACGGTAAAAATACAATTCCAACGCCTTAGAGCGATTGCAGTGATTGCAGAGCACTGCTTCTTTATTACACTGGGAATTCTTCAAATTTGAAAAGTAGATGTAAGCATTTAATAATAGTCGCGTTATAAAAATATTTGGTATTTTACAAATTCGGAATGTTCATACCAATCTACCACTCAAAGAAATATTTATCTATTAATCGTACACGTTCGATATTTCACACATTGGGAACGATTACATCATTCTTGTTTTAAAATACTATTAAACGATCAATCGTACACATTCGATATTCTAAAAATTTGCAACGGTCACACTGGCTTTGCTTTTATACAATTATTTATCGATATATCGTACGCAGTCGATATATTCGGTAGGGTAATTATTAACAATGAAAAGCGCAACATAAATGAACGGTGTATAGTAAGAAGTAAAATTTTACACGTGGGAAGCACAAAACCTGAACTCCACACTGTTAACTCACTGTTAACTTGTATGGATTTGTAAACAGCTGTTCGACGGTGTCAAATTAATGAATTTTATATATTTTGAGGGCGGCTATCGGCAAACCACCATTAAACCGATTGAACTCTTTAAGTGCATTAAAATTGAAAAGGCAACTGTAAAAAATATATAAAATTATTTTAACCAAAAAAAATAGAACAAATAAAAGCCGTAGAAGCGAGGAGAAAATATGGCTTCATTGCAGTAAAGAGTTCATGGGAAGAAATAGGTGCGGATCTGCAAGAGGCAAATAAAAAACGTACATACAAATTGTACAAATAAACTCATTGTGGGCTTTGCGCGACAGCCACATATGGCATTCAAAATTCTCGAAGAGTGGTGCGGGAGGAGACATATTGGAAGGGTCCGAAGCGAGCGGTGCTGACTTGGAGTTTGCCGATTAAATGGCACTTTTGCCCGACATGTCATCCTCTTCAAGTAAAATAAGTGTAACACATAGGGAATTTCATGTTTTTTTTTTTTTTGGCATTTTTATTTATAAGCCGGCCAAATATGTAAATGAACTACAAGAGAGTGTTGGAGTGTTTTTCTTACCTTTAGTTTAATTAAAACTTTTGTAAGCTGTCGAAAATTATCCATAACTAGTCAAGGCTTAAATTAAAACAAAAACTTTTATTTGCATATCAATGAAAATTTATGTTAAGTGTACTGTACTTTATTTTGGTTAGTTATTCTGCAAAACTTTTGTATTTCTATTTTGCATTTTTTACAATCAATTGAAGAAAAATCTAATTTGCTCACAACAAATAGTCTTTTGCCTTATTGACACAGCATCATAAGGTTACGGTAAAAATACAATTCCAACGCCTTAGAGCGATTGCAGTGATTGCAGAGCACTGCTTCTTTATTACACTGGGAATTCTTCAAATTTGAAAAGTAGATGTAAGCATTTAATAATAGTCGCGTTATAAAAATATTTGGTATTTTACAAATTCGGAATGTTCATACCAATCTACCACTCAAAGAAATATTTATCTATTAATCGTACACGTTCGATATTTCACACATTGGGAACGATTACATCATTCTTGTTTTAAAATACTATTAAACGATCAATCGTACACATTCGATATTCTAAAAATTTGCAACGGTCACACTGGCTTTGCTTTTATACAATTATTTATCGATATATCGTACGCAGTCGATATATTCGGTAGGGTAATTATTAACAATGAAAAGCGCAACATAAATGAACGGTGTATAGTAAGAAGTAAAATTTTACACGTGGGAAGCACAAAACCTGAACTCCACACTGTTAACTCACTGTTAACTTGTATGGATTTGTAAACAGCTGTTCGACGGTGTCAAATTAATGAATTTTATATATTTTGAGGGCGGCTATCGGCAAACCACCATTAAACCGATTGAACTCTTTAAGTGCATTAAAATTGAAAAGGCAACTGTAAAAAATATATAAAATTATTTTAACCGAAAAAAATAGAACAAATAAAAGCCGTAGAAGCGAGGAGAAAATATGGCTTCATTGCAGTAAAGAGTTCATGGGAAGAAATAGGTGCGGATCTGCAAGAGGCAAATAAAAAACGTACATACAAATTGTACAAATAAACTCATTGTGGGCTTTGCGCGACAGCCACATATGGCATTCAAAATTCTCGAAGAGTGGTGCGGGAGGAGACATATTGGAAGGGTCCGAAGCGAGCGGTGCTGACTTGGAGTTTGCCGATTAAATGGCACTTTTGCCCGACATGTCATCCTCTTCAAGTAAAATAAGTGTAACACATAGGGAATTTCATGTTTTTTTTTTTTTGGCATTTTTATTTATAAGCCGGCCAAATATGTAAATGAACTACAAGAGAGTGTTGGAGTGTTTTTCTTACCTTTAGTTTAATTAAAACTTTTGTAAGCTGTCGAAAATTATCCATAACTAGTCAAGGCTTAAATTAAAACAAAAACTTTTATTTGCATATCAATGAAAATTTATGTTAAGTGTACTGTACTTTATTTTGGTTAGTTATTCTGCAAAACTTTTGTATTTCTATTTTGCATTTTTTACAATCAATTGAAGAAAAATCTAATTTGCTCACAACAAATAGTCTTTTGCCTTATTGACACAGCATCATAAGGTTACGGTAAAAATACAATTCCAACGCCTTAGAGCGATTGCAGTGATTGCAGAGCACTGCTTCTTTATTACACTGGGAATTCTTCAAATTTGAAAAGTAGATGTAAGCATTTAATAATAGTCGCGTTATAAAAATATTTGGTATTTTACAAATTCGGAATGTTCATACCAATCTACCACTCAAAGAAATATTTATCTATTAATCGTACACGTTCGATATTTCACACATTGGGAACGATTACATCATTCTTGTTTTAAAATACTATTAAACGATCAATCGTACACATTCGATATTCTAAAAATTTGCAACGGTCACACTGGCTTTGCTTTTATACAATTATTTATCGATATATCGTACGCAGTCGATATATTCGGTAGGGTAATTATTAACAATGAAAAGCGCAACATAAATGAACGGTGTATAGTAAGAAGTAAAATTTTACACGTGGGAAGCACAAAACCTGAACTCCACACTGTTAACTCACTGTTAACTTGTATGGATTTGTAAACAGCTGTTCGACGGTGTCAAATTAATGAATTTTATATATTTTGAGGGCGGCTATCGGCAAACCACCATTAAACCGATTGAACTCTTTAAGTGCATTAAAATTGAAAAGGCAACTGTAAAAAATATATAAAATTATTTTAACCGAAAAAAATAGAACAAATAAAAGCCGTAGAAGCGAGGAGAAAATATGGCTTCATTGCAGTAAAGAGTTCATGGGAAGAAATAGGTGCGGATCTGCAAGAGGCAAATAAAAAACGTACATACAAATTGTACAAATAAACTCATTGTGGGCTTTGCGCGACAGCCACATATGGCATTCAAAATTCTCGAAGAGTGGTGCGGGAGGAGACATATTGGAAGGGTCCGAAGCGAGCGGTGCTGACTTGGAGTTTGCCGATTAAATGGCACTTTTGCCCGACATGTCATCCTCTTCAAGTAAAATAAGTGTAACACATAGGGAATTTCATGTTTTTTTTTTTTTGGCATTTTTATTTATAAGCCGGCCAAATATGTAAATGAACTACAAGAGAGTGTTGGAGTGTTTTTCTTACCTTTAGTTTAATTAAAACTTTTGTAAGCTGTCGAAAATTATCCATAACTAGTCAAGGCTTAAATTAAAACAAAAACTTTTATTTGCATATCAATGAAAATTTATGTTAAGTGTACTGTACTTTATTTTGGTTAGTTATTCTGCAAAACTTTTGTATTTCTATTTTGCATTTTTTACAATCAATTGAAGAAAAATCTAATTTGCTCACAACAAATAGTCTTTTGCCTTATTGACACAGCATCATAAGGTTACGGTAAAAATACAATTCCAACGCCTTAGAGCGATTGCAGTGATTGCAGAGCACTGCTTCTTTATTACACTGGGAATTCTTCAAATTTGAAAAGTAGATGTAAGCATTTAATAATAGTCGCGTTATAAAAATATTTGGTATTTTACAAATTCGGAATGTTCATACCAATCTACCACTCAAAGAAATATTTATCTATTAATCGTACACGTTCGATATTTCACACATTGGGAACGATTACATCATTCTTGTTTTAAAAT
Organism: Drosophila picticornis; assembly: GCA_035043845.1. Classification (NCBI taxonomy): domain Eukaryota; kingdom Metazoa; phylum Arthropoda; class Insecta; order Diptera; family Drosophilidae; genus Drosophila; species Drosophila picticornis. The sequence goes on along the minus strand of JAWNMR010000023.1, from coordinate 1,091,406 downwards.
ACTATTAAACGATCAATCGTACACATTCGATATTCTAAAAATTTGCAACGGTCACACTGGCTTTGCTTTTATACAATTATTTATCGATATATCGTACGCAGTCGATATATTCGGTAGGGTAATTATTAACAATGAAAAGCGCAACATAAATGAACGGTGTATAGTAAGAAGTAAAATTTTACACGTGGGAAGCACAAAACCTGAACTCCACACTGTTAACTCACTGTTAACTTGTATGGATTTGTAAACAGCTGTTCGACGGTGTCAAATTAATGAATTTTATATATTTTGAGGGCGGCTATCGGCAAACCACCATTAAACCGATTGAACTCTTTAAGTGCATTAAAATTGAAAAGGCAACTGTAAAAAATATATAAAATTATTTTAACCGAAAAAAATAGAACAAATAAAAGCCGTAGAAGCGAGGAGAAAATATGGCTTCATTGCAGTAAAGAGTTCATGGGAAGAAATAGGTGCGGATCTGCAAGAGGCAAATAAAAAACGTACATACAAATTGTACAAATAAACTCATTGTGGGCTTTGCGCGACAGCCACATATGGCATTCAAAATTCTCGAAGAGTGGTGCGGGAGGAGACATATTGGAAGGGTCCGAAGCGAGCGGTGCTGACTTGGAGTTTGCCGATTAAATGGCACTTTTGCCCGACATGTCATCCTCTTCAAGTAAAATAAGTGTAACACATAGGGAATTTCATGTTTTTTTTTTTTTGGCATTTTTATTTATAAGCCGGCCAAATATGTAAATGAACTACAAGAGAGTGTTGGAGTGTTTTTCTTACCTTTAGTTTAATTAAAACTTTTGTAAGCTGTCGAAAATCATCCATAACTAGTCAAGGCTTAAATATCCATGTACTTGTGTAATTAGTTGTCTTTTAAAATCATCTATGATACATTTTGTACCTTCATTTTTATTTAAGTCTAATATGCAAGTATATTACATATAATTTGAATTTATAAGTAATATTATTTACTAGGTATGTAAGCATGTACATACTTAAAATAAACCAGATCGCGCTAACAGAGTATTTAGCAAATACAATATACTGTGCATCTACATTATTGTAGACATCAGCAGATTATTATTATCAAGTTTCTAAATTGTGATGTAAGGAGACAAAAATTAAATTTTTCAAAAGAATATTTAAATTATTACCATCGTATTTTAACTAAAATTTTACAATTGATTTTTACTGTTATATTATATTTTACTGTTATGTTTCATACTCAGCAAGGGCAATATTCTACTTTCAGCTAAACATAAAATGTATTGCTTCGATATTGTTGAAGTGTGAAGAAAACACTGCTTGGTACCGTATATGACCTTAAATGATTAAATGCGCAGCAACAAAACCTTACGCACGGTAATGGTTCATTACTCTTGCTAAAACTGCAATTTTACTTATTTTTAATATTTCAAAAGTGAAAAAAAATTACTTAATAGCACCAGAACAACTAAAGCTAAAACAACTAAAACAAAAACTTTTATGTGCATATCAATGAAAATTTATATTAAGTGTACTGTACTCAATTTTGGTTATTCTGCAAAACTTTTGTATTTCTATTTTGCATTTTTTACAATCAATTGCAGAGCACTGCTTCTTTATTACACTGGGAATTCTTCAAATTTGAAAAGAAGATTCTGATAATTACCTCCGAAGATTGGAAAAACATTTTCCAGGCCAACGTTTTTGGCTATGTGGACGTAACGAAAACAACTAACAGTTATATCAGAAATGCGCAATCTGGTTTTACTAATTTATGATGCGTGTATGTACTTATTTATACAAAATTTGGTATGTGCTTTCTTATAAAACTATAGTGTTCCGTTATCAATTAATTACATTTACGAGTACAAATACAGTTCGATGTACACACGGGCACTAAAATACCCTATTTCATTATTATTACAAAATTTTATCTGTGTATAAATAAAATAAATTACAATTTTAGATTAGAATGTCCCTGTTTGAACAATTTCATTTTTATTGAATTTCTTCACGTTTTAGCGGGTGATTTCTATTTTGCCGGTTTTAGTTCTAGCAGATCGGTGATTGCTAATATTATATAAAAATAAATAAAGCTCAACTAAGATTTTACTTATATTTGTTCTTTTTGTAATTAAGAATCTAACAAAAGAAGTATTGCCTGTGATATTGTTATAATTAAAATAACACTCGCATTCATACAATCTTTATGTACAATTATAACAAACATATATACAGTTTCCCATACACATGTATAAAGATAATGAAATTAATGTGTTCACATAGGTTAATCTTGTAATAGTATATATAATTATATTTAACTTATAAAATACATAATTTAAAAGTTTTCGAAAAACTTGTATTTATAGTTTTTGGTTGAGTTTCCCTTAGTAAAGATTTTGGTTTCAATAATTATTCTTATCAAGTATGTGTAGTTAATGGGTAAGCCACAACATATGTGTGTATGTACATTTAATAGTTTGAAGTTGTGTTTCTTATTATAATATTCTCTTGCAGAGGGTTCTAAAATTGTGTCGTAATGCGTGTTCAGCATTGAAAGGTACGACGACGATTCGCGCAGATCGAAACATTATTTCATATAGCTTTCACTGGAAAAAATCGGACAAGCGATGAGGTTATGTATGAATAGCTTGTTTTTTACTTTGATTTTCGAACCCAACCTATAAGTTACCAGTCTAAGGGTAATTAGTTACGGCGTGGCATCGTTCTCCCAAATTTATAAAATGCAATACTTCAGAGCGCTTATACATACCTTATTAAATGCAAATTAACTTATATAATGAGAATTGTTCTCGTTGAGTTCAGTTCGTCTTCTTTATACCGTCATAGATAAATTACCAACAACGGACTCTGATGTCAGACTGTTAGCGCAGCTTTTTAGTATTCACTAACAATTTTTTTTGTCTACTTCAAGATAGCAACGTCTTAATGTTACTTATAGCTTTATTTATATCTTTGGATCCTCGATGAACTCCCGAAATGTATTGCTTTTTTATGTTCCTTCCTGGACAATGTCTGTTTTATTAAGTGTGTGCCGTGATAGTCGGTCAGTGAATGCACTACACAAGAAATATATCTGATGTTTCCGATTTTGTGCACGCACTACCAGTTGGAGAGGCTGCGGACACCAGCGAGTTGGCTCTTGTTGCAGCAAGGGGTGAGCGCAAATCTTGGTTAAGGGACGCCTGATTTTGACCACCTTCATAATAGTATGATGAATCTGTAATAGGATGAATGTGGACTTAGACTTTATCAAATTGTAATCTTTATAGATACTTACTGATTAGACCACTACTAGTACCGTAACTGTATGATCCATAAGCACCACCATACTGTGTATATGCGGGACTATAGGCGTAATCAGCGCTTGGAACTACTGATCCACACGCTAAAAAAAAATATATATATATATTTAATTTATTTAAAATTTATTTAAATTCAAAGATATTTTACTTAAGAAAAAAAAATGTATTATGAATATACACAAATTTTCCCATAACTACACCATAACGAAAGAATCATATAGATATAATAATTGTAAATGTTTCTATGTTTTATTTTCAAATACTTTCCATAAGACACTTAAATTATTGGTGCCTTCGTAGACTCTTAGAATCAATATTAATTGTATTAAAAAAAAATGTTGACTGAAGCCAAACCTAAAGTGCCACCACCAAGTGTTGTGCGAGTATGCTAGAACAGAACTAGCAATGAGCGACGAGTGCAGGACTTGAATAAGAAACTTGCCTGAAGAGTAGTGGCTAAAACTGGGGAGCATTGTGGGTGTGGCATAAATAGCCGTGCTGTTGGTAGCAATTGAATCAGCATCAGACCGTCCGTCGACCGATGAGCAATTGGCGCTGGATTGTAGGAGTATTAGAGATGAGGTATTAGCTGTTGTTAGTGGGCCGGTGCTCGACATCTGTTGCTGTTGATGATCCTGGACTGTCTCTGGCATAAGGTGTGTTATGGGGATAATGTCGATCCCTCGATGATTTCCCAAATAATTGCGATGACTCTTATTGTTGGCATTTTCGTCTCTGGCCAAATGGCCAGACTCTTTTAGATGGGGGTTAGTACTATCTATGCTTTGCTCATTTTGTTCAACTCGTAAAGCGTTAGAAGGAACTAAATTTGGTGAATTATTACAGCTCCCGGTGCTTGCGTCATTACCTCGTACCATTACGGAACTATTGTTGTTATCCAAGCTTGTTATTGTGGGATAATTACCATTTTCAATGGCAATTGCTGATTGAAATCAAGAGTATTGGTTTAGTTGCTTTTGATTTCAATCTTTATTATCTACAGTTATTACGAATTTATTAAATCATTTTCTGCAAAATATATACGATTCCAATAAAAACACAGATCTAGTAATAAAGAATTACAAAGTTTACAAATTCCTATTTTTAAATAATTTATAATTTTATAGCATGTTCTCTTTTGCATACCAAGTTTTAATTCTAGAAAGTTAAGCTCTTTTTAGCATGGATACAAGAACATATTTTCTAAACTTTTATAACCAAAACGACATAAACAAAATTGAAACAGTTTACAAGATGTATCTAGCTTGTGTATCATCAAAGAGCCTTCTTCAAAGCATTTCAAACTCTTTTGTATACAAAGTTTTAATTCTAGAAAGTTAAACTCTTTTTAGCATGGATACAAAAACATATATTCCAAACTTTTATAAACAAAATGACATCAACAAAATTGAAACAGTTTACAAGATGTATCGAGCTTGTGTATCATCAAAAAACCTTCTTCAGGGCAATTTAAACCTTCACATTCCTGACTAGAGATAGTCTGCTTGTCTTAGTATCACATACGAAATTTATTTGGTTATATTCTTACCTGTATAAAAGGGTGAGATAGTTTGTTCCTGTATATTTGCATTAAATTTCATGTCTTGCAAACTTATAGGCACTAGGGGCGTCAATGAACTATTGCCTACGGTTTTGTTCACAAAAAGGTACACAATTGAAATAATAAAATAATAATTATATGACAAAAAAAAATAATATATATACTAATTTACTGTAAATGAGTGTCAAAAAAATATAATTCTTTTAATATTTACTTACCAATTGAGGGTCCGATAGGGGGGGTATATAAAGTGCTCTGGCTCTGTGATATCGTAGCAATGCTATCGTACAACATGGACGAATCGTTGCCGACAGCACTGCCAACTCCCGCACATGAAATTGTGCTTGTTGAAAATCCATTTGGGGCTTCATAGTAAGCGGGCGCGCTGCTACCATTATTTGTTGTCAAATTACCAAGCTCTGAGAGTAGCTTGTGCTCATCCTTAATACACCACTTACCAGACCAAATCTAAACATGTTGGATGGTAGAAAATTAAGTTTATAACTGTCGATACTTGAATCATTAAATTAGCTCCAAACATTCATTACAGATAAGTTTGTGTTCAATTGTAGAAATAACTGTTACAAGATTAGAAACGAAGCTAAGTTTATATTCTTATAAGCTAATTTTTAAATCAATTGATGGTATTGAAAGTTTACAAAAAAAAACCGAACTTTTATGAACAAGTCTCGTAAACTGTTTACGCAATCACCATATTGAACATTTTTTTGATAAGTTGTGGCACTTACATTTGGGTATATCTGATCTCCACCGTAAGCCAAGCGCTGTCGCTTAACATCGTCTTCGGAATGCATGTTAACATCCCGATTCTCATCTGAAATAGGAAATATTTTAGTTAATTACTTATTATTGCACATTAATGTACTTGTAACTATGTGCATTTATTTTTTATTATTTATATTTCTTTCATTTGTGTTTGAATGTACATTAAATGCTGTCTCTACCATTCTCTTACACAGCAATGGCCCAATATCAACCCTCTCTTTGCAATTCTAATTCAATTATGGCTGTTACTTTGTTGCTGACCTGACTGCGGTAAATGACACGTGCCTCTTAAGTGCTTTTACGGATTGAAAGTTGACTACCGTAGGATAAAAAAGTAAATAAATATGTCGTTGTTTCTAAGCTCCTAGTTGATTACAATATTTTGAGTGGCATCGACAAAATTACTGTAATAGCCTAAACTTTGTGTTTACAATTATTACCAAATATAAACACATATGTATCCATAACAGAAAGATTGCTCCAGTAGAGCAAACCGGACTGAGAGATACCCTGAACCCAAGGATTTACTTTTCATAAGTCTAACACATTTTTAATATTTACAGCGTGTGTACGTATGCTTGCTGCTGTGTAATTTGGTAAACATCATAAAATCGTATTTTCGATTTTCTTCCAAGAACCCAAGATACACAGATGTATGAGATGATTGTTGTAATCGTATTTTGGGGGGTGAAGCCCAATGGTCACACCTACTTTTCAACCCCAAACATTTCGTTTCCTTCTGTCTTGCTGAAATCAAAATGATTTGAACAAATTTGCCGCAAATTCCAGCCTAAGTACAACATTCACTTTGGACTGCCAAGATGTCCCTAAGGGAATCGATAGAAATCTGGAGAAAATCAACGAGTATGCGCAACCAAAGGATGATGAAGTTCTGGGATAATTTCGAATAGAATATATTGTTCTTTTATTGCTTGCTGGTGCCGGAGAGTGTGATTACCAAAAGCAACATCATTGTATCGGACTCTTGTATTTCTATAATTGTTTCAGATATCCATGGGATAAGAGAAGCAAACTAAAGCAGTTGATAGAACATCATCATTATTACTTGAACGAAGACTCGTCAGTTTATGCCGAGGCTGTGGTAGTCAAGGGTGCTATTTTTTATTTCGCTGTTTGTGGTGAATATTGAAAATGACAAGTGCGAGTCGTGCTCCTTTTACAAACCCATCTGATGCCATATTTCACTATAATTGTTTAATGGCCTTTTTCACCCCTCACAAAAAAAATACAGCCAAAGTGTCTGATTAGATATCCGTTGTCTATCTGGGCTGCAGCACTTACATCAGCATCACCTAATTTAGATGATATCTCATTGCATAAGTTTTTGGGGTTTGATTCCGTAGACACATGCAACAACGCCGATGAGTTTGGTTGGATTATACCGCTAATATCGCCACAAAGCACTTCGCGGCAATTCAACGCAATCGCCTGCAATCCCCACCCTAAACAGATTTAACGATATGCAAATCGAGGGTTTTGTTCCCGGAGCAAGTAGCTTTTGATCGGCTGTTTCAAGAGTTAATATAATTATTGAAAGTATGCGCACGTATATAATATTTTATATAGTTACTGCGCATTCCGGACTTAAATTTAACTCAAAATTGGCGTAGTCATATATATATATCTCACCACTATTTAGTTTTGTCTTGTAACATGAATATTTTAATCTTACCATGCACCTCATTTCGCTTGCGCTTGCAATTTGTCTCCGATGTATTATTGTTATTGTTATTTGGGCTATTATTGTTGTTGCTTAGATGATGACCATGCTGTAAACCCAGAATGCCATTTATGCTATATCCCGATCCTGACGATCGCTGTTCAGCGCCGTGTTGGATCGGTGTAGTTGTAGCATTGCCACTACTGCTGCTATTGTGTGAACTAGCATTGCCGACGGTGGCTCCAACCTCTTGCGCAGAAACTGGGCCTGGACCCGGAGTATGCGCAATGACTGTCACCGATGTATTGGTGTTGTTGCTGCTGGAATTGTTGCTGCCATTGCCGGCGCTTGTTGTGGGCTGCTCGCTACCCCCTCCCGTACTGCTGTCGAGACTCTCAGTGGCATTGTGTCCGTTGCTGAGACTTTGTGGCATTTGGTGCTGCTGTTGATGATGGTGTACGTGTTTTGCCTTTTCTGCTGCTTTATTACGAACGATCCTGCAAAAATTATCCAAAATTAATGGAATGAAATATCAGTCTTTCAACGCTGATAGAGCTCGCGAATACATTTCACTGGTACCACAAGTTTAATGTCGTCTTAGAAAGCAGTGTACACATATAGTATATCTTTCGTCAAATTAATTAAAAAATTAATAATGCTGGTAATAGGCGTATGAGACATTCACTAATTCTTTCACCTAAACTAATAATTACTAATTAAAATAATTTGCTTTTAGTTCAAAAGTGTCAGGTGCCAAGAATAATCAAATTCTTTGCTCTATTTACACTGCTCACTTTGACACATCATGATTGCTATGATATGTTCAAGCATGAAGGGACTACTTGATGCACAATCTTGTAATAAATTAAGTAAAGATTTATGTATACTTCTGCTGTTAATGCATATATACAGATATTTAGCAATTTTAGAATAGGCCATAGATGGGAATTCAGGTGCTATTAATTGGTTGCGTTCCACATTAACTTATTTGTAAAAACCTTTCGTTTTATCTCATTGCATAAAATAATTTAAAAATGAGTATATCTTTATTTTGTTTAGACCGCACCCTTGACATTGTCAATAGCAGTATTTATACATATGTACATACTTAATTTAGACAACACTTAGTCCTCACTTTTTCACAGAGGGTTGCAGATTGAGCGCGCAACTCAAGCGGAATCAAATCAAATTATGTATTTCAAAAAGGACAATCACACTGGGTTGAGATATACTTTTTAAGAGAGCGGGGTATGAGCTCTGGGTAGTTGGGCAGTGCACACAATCGGGACATATGTTTGGGATGCGCGGTCTTATGCTTGGCTTTCATATTTCGATTTGTTTGCTGGAAAGAAAGGGATGGTGATTGGCTTATGTTGAGTGCTGCGAAAGTCACTTTATAAGTGCTACTCTCTTGGGATTGCGATTGAATGGGAATCAAAAACTGGACTAGCATACTTGTCGTATCTGAAAATTCTCGTATTTACTTGTATATATGACCAACTACGTATACATATACGTACATGATTGAATTTGCGCCCTAATCATCGCTCGAGTGCCATTGAATCACACATTGTTGCATTAGGGGCAGGTTAATGCTGATTATCCCTTGAATTACTCATCATATCGGTCACATGACATGCTCTAATACTAACGCTTTGCATAGTCCCAGTCGTAATTCGCAGCGAATTGATTCTGAATGGGTGCACGTGCAGTGTGTGGTTGCAGCATCCAAATGCTTAGCAACGTGTTCAGTTAAGTGATGCTTGGTGCGAGAACAGGCGTGTTTGTGGGGTGGTGGGTGGTATGTGTGTTGTGTGAACAAGTGCGCAATACTTTTGCGTGTCAACTTTAGTCAAAATTTCGACGGCCGGGCGCCCGAATTGCAAACGTTGTAGTGCACAGCTAATTTATGGTATTCGTATAGCTGCGGGTCTCAAACTTTGAGCAGCTGCCTGCTGGCAGCATCCTTGGCCACATAAAATGAATTATGGTCAAAGAGGAAGTGCGTTCATTACAATGCCGTAGAACGGCGGCTATGACGACAATGATGATGAGGATGATGCCAAAAATGTTACACCGGAACACGAATAGGAAGCTGGCTTTTGTGGTGGTCGTGTGTCAAGCATTGTGCCGCAATTATGAACGCTAAAAACTACTTAGATATTTTTATTAGCCCAATGCTTTTCAAGCCAGTGTAAACGAACTGCACCCATCAACGAAAATTGTGACGGAAACGGATTCGGAAGTAAGCTGCATGACAGCGTGCAAACATTGCAACACTAACATATTATGGTTACCAACATCCAGCTGTTGTTTCATTATTAGTTGTACACATCTACTTGTGAATATATATTAACATAATATAAGTAATTTTTACAGAATGTTCTTAGAAGTACATGTCCTTCTTCCTTTTTTAACATAAATTAATAATTAACACAATTAATAATAATGTGCTACATTTTATATATATCCTTATATATTAAAACTAAACAAAACAGGAGAGTTGAATGAAATTTATTCTTCGGATATTCGGATGTCAACTAAAACGAGTTCTTTTGTCAACTGGCAAAAATTAAAAAAGAGCTTACTACCAAAATAATTTGCAAAATTTACCAAATACGACTTTTCAAACCTCTACAAAAAAAATACTCTTAAGATTAAAAGATTGGCAGTTCTATATTGCGTTTAACTTATACTAGAAATACTTCTGGCTTACATTTTTGCAAAAGCAAAACTTTTCGAAAATAATTCAATAGATGAGATAAAATAGGGAAACGGAACTAACTGGCAGTTTGAATTCTAAACTTATTGATGGGACGGTTCCACGTACTGAAAGATTAACGTCAATGACTAGGTCAACTCGGCTGGTCAAGGATATTTAAACATATGTATTGAATAATGAATGGGTTATCTTCTACTTAATACGATATTAAATATTTTAAATGCGATCAGAATCTACAAATATTCTTACCGGTTTATAGAGGATACGCTGGGGACGTTATCCTGAGAGCATATTCCTTCTGCCAGCAGCCGATCACGAATCTCCCAAGCGAACATAGTTGGATTCTCTCGCTTATAGTTCGCGATTGCGTCAACTACTGGTGGAGTGGCAACCTTAGGTTTGGAGCCGCCTATTACGCCAGCCTTAAAGCTACCAGTCTCGTAGTATCTAAAAAAAAAAACACACGCATTAAAATTTCAAAAAATTTCAATATATCTCATTTTGATCGATTTCGCTTTGAATAAGGCAATTAATTTTGTAGCGGAACCAACAATTTTACGATTTCAATTAAAAACAATTTGAATGTCAGCCGTCGTTTAGGACCAGCACAACGATTCCCGATTTGAGCAAGCTGCAGACAGCGTTACACGAATGCAACCAGTCCTGAACAAACCCAGAGACCGAAAAGATTTATTGTACTCGTGGCACTGGATGTTGAAATACGAAGCCTCCCAACTCCTAACACAGGACATTTATACATATACATATGCATAACCAAGAGAAGAGTGTTGCAGTCTAAAACCAGGTGATAGCAAAGAAACTTCTTGTGTGGTTGTGGGCGTGACGGCAGTTGGTGGGTACCTAAAAAAATTACTTACCTTGATAATATTTTGGAAACGCAGCCATGGCTTACTCGTAACTGGCGTGATATGTCACACGGACGAACGCCGTTGTGTGCTAACTCCACGATGCGCTGCCGTACCACGTCAGGTAGGGGCCGCCCGTTCACAAACACGCCACCCAATTGATTAACGCCGCCGTGACCTAATTTTAAATTAAGACAATGTAACAATTTATTAAAGTTTCTGTCTTAAATTCGTATTGTGGTATCTAAATTTTAAGTTATTCAAAAAAAATGAGGTGTATACAATACCGGCATCATTGATTCTAGCCTTAAAGTTTTTATACTAATAATAATTTATACCTTCATCGGACGTCTTCACAGACACAAGCAATGCACTTTGAAATGTGGCGGCCCAACTCACACAGCTCACCAAGCCGATGCCGATGGCGGCAACAGTATTCTTCACATTACTTTTTTTTTGGTATAACTTGGTCTGATCAGAGTATCGTAGAACATTTAAAGTTTTTCCCGTATATATCGTTAGTTGCTTCTAGCACCCTTTGTGATGCTTCGTCACTAGCGTAGACTCCCGTGTTTGCTGACTGTTGTTCTGTGGGGTTATTTATTCACATTATTACTGTACTCCTAATTATATGTTTTGCATCCCAAAACAGACGAAGCATCAAAAGTCATGCACGGGCAACCAGAAAGACAGAGCGCACTGAACTGATCTGAAGAAATTTGTCCTAATGACAAACATACAGCCAAGCTGGGAGTCGTTTACACATCATTAATATTTTTGCACTTATGCATATGTATTTTGCACTTCATATTAAATTGCTAATTAAGTACTGCTTCAAAACATCTACCAGTGTTTTTAAACATAATTTAAAGCTTTTCATTTCTTTTCAACTCGAATATATAATTCAAACTATTTGAGAGCAACAAAAAAAAAAACAAATAGAGAACTAAATCAGACAAGAAGTTTGATTGCAGTGTCAAAGCCAGCTAACGTAGTCATACATAAAATTCCTTTTTAATAAGAATTTTAATATGATAACTGACTAATACCAACCAGGTGATGGTCTCATATTATTTAAACATGAGATCTTGTCGTGCGTTTCCATACTTCGCGGATGCTCATAATAAGCACGATACAAGAGTGTGTATAAACAATAATACTCCAGAAGGTCAACTATGCGAACCAGAATTTTATGCTGCTTTATGGGCGCAGCGGGGTGCAAGCTGTAGTGTTAAAATAGACAAAGGTCTCATTGAATGCATGACAGAATGCGATATGGCAAATGCGATTGTCGTTTAATGAACTATCCATTGACTTTCAATAGATGTGAGCAAATATGTCCAGTTCAATTTTGCTCATAACTAAAATACATTGTTTGCATAAACACAGACATATACGAACATAAATGTATACATTGATAAATATATATATACACATATCCTGACAGAGACCGCTCTTTTGATTCCTAACTGCGTAGCCTGACCCTCATCTTCACATTGTGTTACTCTCTTTTTGTTTCTTTTTGTCAATTGTCATTGTTTGTAATTGTTGTTTTATTTAACGCCATTCTGCCAGCTTGTTACTAAGAAAGAGTATGATTGCACGATTGCATCTTTTCATTTGTTATCAGCTGAAATGAAAGATTATTATCAGCTAAGGAATGCTATGTGTTTGCTTACAAAAAAAATACAATTCTAAAACTATCTATTGATGTTTTATGGTTGCGCGCACGTGTCTGCCAGGTTGTGAAACAAGCCGTTGTTTTTATTACAGCTTTATTGCATTGCATATGCTTTAGAAAAGGATAACTTGGTATTTTCTAGAATGAATTAAGGTTTGTCTGTTTCGTGCCTCTTTAAATGAAACCTCTTGGCACCATCAATTATTTAAGTTTGGTTCAAATCTTGGGGAACTGGTATTATAAATAATAAAAATAATAAAGTAAAATGTTAAATGTTAAAAATGTTAAAAAAAAAAAATGTATAAGTTTGTTTCTAAAGTGTTAATGCTGATATACAGATACGGATATTTGCTTATGAATATACATCATAGGCTCGAAAATGCATTTGCAAGACGCTGCTTAACTTAATTTTATGATTATTGGGAACTTGATGTATTTGCATGATGATTTACATGTATAATATTCCATCATATTTTGATTGTAACGATATGCCGTAGAGAGATCCATGTTGCCGATTCTCTTGTTAATCTTTTGCCGCTATCTTCAATTATAATTTGTGATTGTTGTAACAAATAAATATATATATTTGAATATTTTTAATGTGATTTGACGGTTTGACAGATACTAAACACACACTATATACACAGACATTGGTCGAAGAAATTGCACATGTTTAAATACGCGGAGAAACAATGACTAGCGAAGGCTTTCCCAATAATGATAACGGATCGAGCCACGAGATAATTTTAGTACTTCAAGAAATATGTACGACTGTTTCTTCAACGGATAAACGAAACCGTAAATGCAACCGATATCAGAATTAGTACACACATTAGAACTAAAATTATACAGATTTTAAATTCACGATCCGCGACTCCGGATAGTGCCGAGGCGTTTGGTGCTAGGCTCAGTGTCGCTGTCTATTCTTGTTCATTGCATTCGTGTAAGCGCGAACCGAGCCAATTTCCTTCTCTATATTTTTGCTTGTCGTCGTCACGTTGGTTTACTTATTATACATTTTTTTTGTTTCGTTCCCAGTGCCGTGAAATATTTCTAGCCATTTTTTCCGGACTGTTTGCTGTCAGCCGCAGAGATCCTGCGCACGTTTTGTTTCTTATCTCTTTCTATGCGTGTGAGTCGTGCGTATGTGTTTGTGTGCGGGCGCCTGCGATTGCAGCTCGTGTGAGCTGCGTCCACGGCGTGTCCTTGGTCCTTGTTTCGCCACCGCACCGCCCAACCACATCGGGTTGCGCATACTTCACGACTGCCCGACTACGACTTACTGCAGCGAGCCAATGAAGACGAACCAAAAGCGAGAGACAACCACACCAGAGCGTTATTCGCTTTCTATTCTTGTACTGAGTACTGCATTCACTGGGTAATGGTGCTGCTGCTGCTAATGGTGCTGCTGCTCGTTGGTAAAGTCGAAGGTGGGTAGAGGAGGTGTCAGTGGTATTGAAGGTGGTGTTGTCGGTAGTCGGTTTTGGATTGGCGCTAAATGTCTAAGCCCACGGCTTATGGTTAAACACTGATTTTGTGTGTGAATTTTTGGAAGAGAAGCGGGTATATGTGTTTTGTCTTTCGATTATGTGTTTTATTTGTGCCGAACTTAGCTCTACTATGAATTGGGAAAGCTAATGCTCAAAGACTACATTCGAAAATTGATAATTGATAATAATTTTGTGTCTTGTTATTTCAATGATATCGATAAAATTAAAACTTGATACTCAATCTTTATCATATTTATTAGTGACATTAAATATGTATATGTTGTAAGCCATTCGATCTCAGATCTGCTCGGGCTGCCTTAGTCTTGGCCTTAATACTAAATATTCATACATATATTATTATTATTATTATATTAAGTGTATTATACTACTTGCTTTTTTGGGAGTTAGAGCTTGCGGTCCACAGTTTAAGATATAGAGGGAGAGAGAGAGCGAAAGAGAGCGAACAAAAAAGTGAAAGGGAAACGCAATAAACACTCAGTGGGATTTCCGCCAATCAGCACTAAGGCCAAGATGTGCTTAGCACCAATCACAGCGGGCAGTTGTCGTTTCTCGTTTCTACCACTTAAATATTTGCGGCTCTCTCTCTCTCTCTTTACTTTATCCACCTATCTCGCTTATACACACCGCCTAGGCTTTCTTGTTGTGATTGTTTGTTTGTTTGTATAACTCTGTTGCTACTCGCTCCTATAAGAATTGTTGTCTCTTTGTATTATATGAGCATGTATGATGATGGCAACATCTAGTTGTAACATAAAGACAAAGTAATTATGTTAGCGACAAAAATATTAACAAGCGGTTTTTGTGTACACACAGGCGTACTCGCATGCAATTGTACATATGTGAGTATGTAATGAATCATCTTTAACGTTTATTCTGAACTTTAAATATGAATAAGAGAAAAAGCTAGACCAATTTCCAGTGATTGAAACTGAGGCAACAACGTAGCGCATGCCCCATATATATACGTACATACATATTTTCCGTTTACCCTCAACGTACTAAGTCGTCGAGCTTTTGAACAATAGCTTTGGCGCGTTGATTGAAGATTTGTATGTTATTCGATTATGGGTAACTAGCAAAGTTTTTGACGTCAGGCGAGCCTAAATGTCTATGATGCTGCCACTCAGAGCTAATATTTTTTCAGTGGAATATTATTATTTGTTAAGAACATAAATAGTCCGCTCTGAGCTATGAGATTGCGTATCAATATAAAAATATTTAAAACATTTATAATTGCATTAGCACAAAAAATCTGTGCAGAGACATGGGACTTGTTAAAGGTCATCTAATGCAAGACCTTTGACTTCACCACTCGTCGCTCTTTCCCTTAAAAATGCGAGTTGTGTTCATTTCTGATTTCCCAATTGTATTTTCAACTGTTTAAAAAAAATACAAATTCTCCAAGCAAATTTTTCTACGCATTGACTGTACTGATTATTTTAATTTGACAAATCACTTTTAGCGTATGTTTTGACTTTTCTAGTAATATCCTTTGGGAATTGTTTTAATTATTATTGCGTTGCCTTTATTGTTGATTTTGCTGTTAGATATTGCAATAAAAGTCGAATTTCGTTACGGTGTGAGCTCTGTTATGTAAATTACAATCACATAATTTGCATAATTCACCTGAGTTGAATAGTAATGTCTTTATAATTATTTTTATTGTGTCTTCTATGCTTTTATATTTATGTATAGTGTATGTGCGAGGACGCCTAAGCAGCAAATGCTTGCGCTGGGTGCTTTACTTAATATTTATAAAAAGCCTGATAGTTCCAATAAGTAATTCGTAAAATAACGTGGGTATATCTTTAAAAGTGATGCTTTCATAGAATTGAACACAGACTCTTCTAGATTTTTATTGTAGACAAATAAAAACGTTCCATCATTCTCCCTTCCGGTTATTGACAACAAAGGAAAATGTATAAAGTAAATGGTAGGAAACTGTTTCGAATCTGTGGCTTTAGTCTTACATGCTGACTAAGGTGAACGGTAGAGCAAAATGATTTGCATTCATGCGGTTATTGGCTTGGCCTGGATGTTGCCAATACTATTTTTTCAGTTGATATATTAAAGAACAAACTTAAAATTGTAATGTACACCATGATCGGAGTGACCAGTGGGCCTCTTGTTCTGTTCGCTTGATAGACATGTGAAGGCTTACAATAATACCCGCAATCCGCAACCGGCGGATACGAATACCCAAACCCATACGTTAGATACCAACTTATCAGCCAAGCACCATTTCGCTTCAAGCAAACAAAACAAGAAAGCAATCCGAGATGCATGGCAGAGGAACAAAAAACACGTTTGTGGTTGGATTGCGTTTTTTTCAATTAAACACGTAGTTACTTGAGACATGTCTGACTAAACCACAACAGATTGACCGCTCGGTTGCCTGTTGCCCGACTAGGCGACTAACTAAAGAATGAAACACTGTGACCATAGTTTGTCACACGGGATCGGTGGCTGATGATTAACACCCAATATAAGTAACAACATTTCTGGTGTGGGAATTTAATAAAATAGTTGTAGCAGTGACTAACCTGTCCAAACTTGTAACAAAATATAAATTGGGAATTATATGTTCACTTACCATCTCCCGAAATGCTGCCTTGCGAACTGTGCGAATCTTCTGGAATTTAAATAAACATAGCCGAATAAATTATTATACTATGCTAAAATGTTTCAAAATATACATCTTACCTGTGTTGTTTTGGGCATCGTTCATGGCTGTTATCCATTCAACCGTCCCTTGTGACTGCCCTAAGAAACTATTACCAACTGGAGTGGATGGGTCTTGGATCCCGGGAGTTGATATACCGCGCACTAAACCATTTGAGTAATCTTCAAACTTTCGATCTGAAATTTATTTGATTGAACATAGTTTTGTAACGAAATGTTAATCATGCTAAAGACTTACAAAACATATCATTATGTTCTTAATCGGACTGAGAACAACGCAGCCGCTGCCAGAGCTGTGTGCTTCAGCCTTTTACATTAACTTCTCTTTATCATATTGTGTCCACAAATATATTATATAAGCAAGACTGCTTCAGTAAACTAGGAGAGCTTTGTTACATTATTAATAGGTAGGTGCACAAAATATAATTGACGTGTTTTGCGAACTAGAGCACGCATATTGATAGTTAGTCTGCTGTTTTATTATTTTCAGAAACATTTTTTTATTTTTAACGTTCGATACCATTTTTTTTTTTTTTTTATAAAATTGAGACAGCTAAGGCGGAATTTGTTCATTCGTACGTTCCAAGACTTTACATATCAAGTGAATAATTTTAAACAGACAATGTCTGTGGCAGGCAATAAAAGGCAGCATCTGACTTACTCTGGAGGTCAAGCACAAATGCTGACTAAAAACACTTGCCTGTAACTTAACGCTCCTTACCCCGGAACACGGCAGCCCCGAGTTTATGCTATTGTTCTTCAACTACATTTAATCTATAGTTAAGACTCGACTTCTTTCCGCTTATTACGGCCCAGCAAACCCAGCCTGCACTTATGAATGTATGATATTTGGTGGTTTTCCTTAAACTCGGAAATGTAAATGTAATCTTTTGTTTAGATCGTTGCATCGTTGTACGTTGTAATAGCAACATATTCTAGTCAAATCGTCGCCAAGTTCGTATACATACATTTGTATGTATGCGTTTGTTTGTTGTTGCGATTTTATTTATTAATTCTCTATATGTTTTTTCTTGACCCAATATTCACATAGTGAAGTAGTATAGAAGTTTAGAAAAAAAAGCTGTTTCCATTAAAAATGGAAGAATGCCACTAAATCTAATTGTAACTTACCTTTAGACCTGTCATCCGTGTGATTTGAGGAATAGACCTGGCTAGCCGCATTTTGATGGTGATGTTGATGAGTGCTGCTGCTTACTGTGAGGTGTTCATTTGTTGACGAGCTTTGAAGTGTGTGCAAAGTTGATGAGGCGCCCATCTGCTGTGGGAGTTGATGCTCTATATGCTGATGTTGCGTCGGCTGACTGCTACGTAGCGGCAGTGGGTGGGTTTGCGTTTGATGAACAATATGGTGCTGGTGCTGGTGCTGGTGCTGATGTTGATGCTGGTGCACTATGCCCGGAGAGAGTGCCGCTAGCCCATGGCTAAGATGTGGCGACGTCTGCATTTCCATTATAAGCATATCATCAATATCTGAAAGAGCGATTATGACTACATCAATAACTCTGTTTACCTGTGGCGACAAGCCCAGCCATTTAATCCCCAAGAGCAATCCAAAATTCTATAGATACACTCGCTATCCAGACAGGCTGCTTCTATTTTCTGCATAATCATAGATTGCAAGCGAAAAAGTGTGCTACTTACAGCGCAGTTGCTTTTGCGCGTGCTAATCGAAGCGCAGGGTCCAGGATCGAGACCGAGGGTGAGGATGGGTTTCAACCATTTCTCAACTTTTGCTCGAGCCATGAATACGTTACTATAAGCACCTGGTAAAATCTACTGCGGCAGGGTTAAGGGCCCCAACGGCAACAGACAGAACTAGTATTGTAGTAGGAAGAGAAACAACAAACAACAGCACAAAGGAACGTTCTTATTATAATACTCGACTAGGAGAAACCCTATAGGAAGATAATCACGATGTAAGAGTCGCTTCGATAGAATGAAAAATAAGATAGTATAAGAATACTGAGCAATTTTACACAGGGAATAGCAAATAAAACGCCAGACAGTTATTTTTAATATTTCCAACACATATACTAATTTTCTCACTGCAGACAGAGTATAAAAAGCGGTCATCATTAGTGGCGACTTAGAGCATACTCAAATTGCAGCGCGCAGAACGATGATATATAAGCAAAAGCAGTAGGTTAAACCTAAACGTTTAACAAGTAGTCGATGATGATGATTGATAACGATAATGATAATGATGATCTTCATATTGTCGGATGAGAGCATTGCTGGTATAAATAGCAAAAGGGCCCGACTAGCAGTTATCCCATATATACATATGTACGTGTAGTTATGTTTTATGTTCTTCCGTCACAGAAGAGCAAATATTTATAAAATTTTAATTAATTATTTATATTATTGTGTTTAATTCTCATTAAGAAAAGTATAAGTTTAAAATTTCCGTTTTTATTAATATAGAAAACTTATCTGTTCAAAAAAACAAACTGCATAGCTTAATGCCTTATACTATAGTTACAAACAGAACAAAATTAAGCTTTCATATTAACAGTCGGAGTTCTAACAAACGGGTAATAGTCTACCTGAAATATGCTGCAATAAGTGACACTAGGCGCATTTTCCCGCTTGTTTCAATGCAGCCGCTTCATTTCCCTTTTTTTTGTTTTGCAGCACGCAAGAGCTATGTGTATTTATCCCACACACATATACACATATTTGTGAGGCGCGCGCGCGCTAGTTCACCTGTTCTTAATTGACCTTTTTAGGACTCGCCCCTCCCCTCCCCTTTAGGGTCACTGCAGTCAGCCGGTCGGTCAATTGGTGAGTCAAGTGTGATGCACACCAAATGCATGTGAATGTGCATTTGTGTGGATGTTACGGAGCTCGGAGTTTAGAGTTCGGTTCAGGTGATAATATTTATTTTGGTTGCATATGTTGCATTATTTTGTTTTTCCTATTAACTATACTGACCATCTGCTGTATTTTTTTTTTAACCATTGCACAATTAAGCTTTATACGAAAATTTAAATAAATACATTACTTTAACATGATAAGATAATGAACTTTATATGCACATTTATGTATTAATCGAAATACAATAAATAATAGGGATTCAATGTGACATCAAATGCATATCATAGCTTGTAGTGCAGAAGTCACAGGCGACCACACCCTCACTAATGCTTGGAGGCAAAGTCCGCCGTGACAGAGACTACATTCACACATACAGAGTACTCTGTCTTAGATCACATTTTGTACGCGTAATACATTCAATTTGAAAAATAAAAGTGGGAAAATAAAAGCGTATTTTCACACACTCGCGCTGAATAATGGCGAAGACGGTGACGATGACGACGACCTAGCGCAAGACGAGACTTACAAATAAACTCCACTAAAAACGGGAAAAACAAGCTCAAGGTCAGTAGCGTGGGTAAATTTCGCACATAACTTGTATTTTTCTTTATATACAAATATGTACATACATAAAAATTCATAAGATCTTTTGGTCTTGATCTTTAGCTTGATCATGTTATTTTACATTTTCTGCATTTTGAACAACACTTTTGCACAAGGAAATATTTGCGCCCTCAAAACTTACATGCATTCGAAATCAGTGACTTAACTTGGATGTTATTCGGTGAAGTTATTAGGTGTATTGGTAGCCTATTTAAGGTACTGTTTCGTTTCGTTGTCTTCTTAAAAAAACTACAGTTAGGCCATTTAAGTTGAATCTAACTAAATATTTTCTAATACGGATAATATATATACAATAATAATTTCATATGGTCAATATCATTTGGTTGTTCCTTATGCTCATTTATTTTAATTTAACATTTATGCGTTTAAGGGCCATCGAATTATGAAGCACGGAAGTAGTTTAACAAAAAACTTCCAATAGTGCTGGTCTCCTGGTAGTTTGAGCTTATTTGTCTTTTTGTGTCTTTCACTTATATATATTGAAATTATAGCGAATGGGGCTGAATACAGGATACCTCATAGTTTGTCTAGATACTCTAGACTCGATTACACTTACATATTTCATTTGGAGTGTGCTTTTTTTTTGCATCATCAGCTCTTCGCCTAACGTAAAAAATGGTGCTTACACAAGAAATTCATATTTTTTGTCAATATGAATGCACTCACCCAAAGAACTTCACAATTAATTTGTAAAGCAAGGAAATGATTAAAAATTGTTAAAGCTTCCTTTATACACTGCGAACTAGCAATTCACATACACTCACTAATAATGCTGTTTTTTATCATGTAGGACGTTTCTGATTTTATTGACCTTAAATAGCAAGCAACACTGCTACATAGATTTTTGATTTGCCTGTAACGGCAGATTGCAATTATATAGTAATCATATGATTATATATTTATACATAATAATATATAGAAATGTATATACATAATATATACGTGTATGAGTGTACACAAAATGTTAGAAAATTAAACAAGAGAAGGCGCGTTCCACTTGCAACTTAGTTCACGAACGTGCTACAGGTCCCTGCCAGGTGGATCGGTGGACCGTGTTTAAAGAGTTCTCAGGCGAAACTGTTTTTCTGTTGAATGCGAATGGTCGGCGGAAGCAGTCCGAAGCCGCTCTCACTCAACAAGCTGTTTGTTATATTTATGTGTGTACCTATATCTTTATACATGTACATATATATATATATATATATATTTGTATATACATATATACGATTATATATATATATACATTCAAGTGTGTGTTGGTATGCGTTCTGATGAGGCTTTGAGCCGCGCTCAAAACCTGGTCTGAGCACAACTACGACTGGTGGCTTTACGGTTGGTCGGCTTCGTTTCCACTCAAATTGGCTGACGACTAATCGGGAGCGTTAGCGATACCTGCGTCTGCTGTACGAGAGAGTTTTTTATTGTACTTTACACGATCAACAGAGGCGCGATTTTCAAAATATACCTCTATGTGTACGTACTTCATATATACACAAAAAGTGGTGCATACGAATGTATATAAGTGCAGACAAACGCGTTTGGCTTTGTTATTACCTACATATGTAAGAAATATGTGTCTTATGTATTTGCGTTTGAATTTTTGTACGAGTGAGTATATAAGATACATCCATGTGTGAATCCGCACCTGTTTAAGTACAAGTTGATGTACTATGCATACATATATACATAGATGCATACATACCATTGAGCATTTGATGCTAGGCCGCTGATTTCACCTTATTCGTTTGTTTATGTATTTATATATACATATATATATATATGTAGATATATGTATATATATAGATATATGTATACATATATATATATATATATATATATATATATGCATATGCATGTAATGCATGCATCACATATAATATTATATAAGTTAGAGTGCATATGCATACTAATAAGTGTCAAATGATTTGGTTTTGTTTCAAAGCAAAGAGAGACAAATAGAACGAATTTATAAACGTTTATATTTGTATTGCCAGCCAACAAAAAACATACATACGTAAAGGGAATCAAGCCCGTTTGTCATCAACTCTATCCGGACTATTTTTTCGACATTTTGAGTCACTTACTTCAGTTCTACAGATTAGCGAATACAAAACACTTTCTTTTTTAAGTTCATGTAGATATGTATAAATGAAGTAAATTGTGTTTATGTTCTCGAGTATTACGTATGTTCGTATGACAATGCAAATAATCATTTTATTATATAAAATTGGCAAATAATCATTTTATTACATAAAATACGCATCATGACAATCATTTGAATTTTAATTTGACAGATTTGACATACGAAAGCAAACAGAAGGTAGGTCTTGGACAAAAAAACGCACATTCGCTGCCAAAAAGCAGGCAGCTTGTGTGGAAAGTAACTTCAAATTGATATTGGGGATGGTAAATAAGTATCTTCCACTCAATTGATCCAACAAATCATAATAGGTAATCGGCTCTGATGAAGTAAAACACCCAGCAATAAAATAATTCAGCATTAAATCCTTCTGGCTTGCAGCTAGCGTAGAAGTCTTTTTACATTTACTGTAATTTATAGTTTAAATTATATTACAAAAGAACAATTTAATAATTTATAACCCATGTATTTATACTAATGAATACATTTATACACAGCATACACATTCTGGTATGTATATATAAGTAAAAGTTTAAACTTAAACATAGTACACATGAAAATTGAGAACCTTACCTTACTCTTTGCACAAATTCATGCATACACATTTTTGCAGGTGCTGGTTAGGCTGGCAAGACGGCGCGTGCCATACAAATAGCGACTACCGTTGCAAACCACAGGGGAAGGGGAATCACTGAACCATCTCCTAATCTAGCATGCACTACAATCCGCTCATGTAGTCTTATTGCCTGATGCCTTGCATATAAGCCGACATGTGTATACTCTTTTTAAATCTGTACCCAATTTATATGAGTAAAAAGTGTATTATGTTGTGGAAATAAATATCACAGGCGGAAGAAAGTATATCCAATCCTATATACAATTGAATTCTTATTCACATCGGCATCCGAAGCTGTCCAGCCAAATCCGCTAGAAAGGCAAATCAATATTATATTTTATCGATAACTATCGATTAGTAACATGATTCTTATTTTCCACTTCTCAAAGTCCATAATAAAGAAAGCGGGTTGATTGTCGGAGAAACTGGTGGAAAAGACAGCTGGCTAAGTCTCTGGATATATTTTGAACAAGGCACATACAAGTAATTTTGTAAACACTACATATACGCATATAAAATAACGTAGTTACGTATAGCTTACATACATATATAAATGCATGTGTTTATCTGAGTTTATTTTCTGAGATCTCGCCTCTACAAGTGAAAACCTAATAGTACTACCAAAGCCCGCGCTTTCTATACAGAACACCTGTTAGATAGATGCAACCGTGACGCCGTAGCGGTGTTGACGATCAGAAAAACCACCCCATGCCTTCCGTTTTGATATTTTGCCCTCTTTCCTTATTTCTGCTTGTGGGCCAAAAAACGCGCAACTAAACTCTGCATCGACGCCAGGTCAGGGTTCAACGCTCTGCACAACACTAAAAAAAAAAAATTATATTCGAGCTGCCGAAGATTGACTACCCTTTAAAATATAAAACAGATTGTCGTCGCATAGATCTAGTCACCAAAACACAGTGCTGATCATAAGAGCTACGAAGCGCAAATGTATGCACAGATAAAATGCTTACCCTCACTGCCAAATGGTTTACTCAACAAGAATATCTGAAAGTTTAAACAAAACATCGAATAAAGAATACATCTCAAAGGGAAAGTGTTTTGCATATGTATAATTGTCATTAATATTATACCTATCGGACACAGTGTTCAAAAATACAAATGATGGAAGCCGATTGATTAAAGCAGAAATTGTTCTAAAAACTATTTTACATATTCCGCTGCGATACTTTAAGCAAAGAGCCTATATCATGTATTTGTAATTACACAATTACAATTACACAATTATTTATATGCTGCGATGCGTTTACTTACATACATAAGCTAGATCGAATGTACATATTTATATTCGGACACCTCAGACAGCGCTTCGTCGATTGAGCCATCTTGACAAGGATGTTAATAAAAGCTTTCGAAAACTTGATGTACTTACTAATGTCATTATATTACCGCTTTTGCCCAAAGCTGTTCAGTTTTTCCTGTTTAAAAGTACTATGTGTGAACATTTATATGTATACATATTTATATATATATGGCGTATGTATGCTCGTTTGCTTTCACATACGCCAATGTGTGTATATGTTATGTGTCCACATATTCATACATATACATACTCAAACACATAATATTCGTTTGTCGATCGTACAACAGTATGTATGCGTATGTATGTACTATACATGTACATACGTATGTGCTATTATCTGATTTTGTACGTGTTTGCTGTAGTCATCCATACCGCTTGCTCTTTATTTGAACAATCAGTATTCATATGTTTTCGGTATGAAATTCGGTATTTCAATTGTGGCTCGTGGCTTTTCACGGTCTGCAAGTCAACCGAGACTGCTCTTCTGCCGTTTCTTTTGGTCTTTGACTGTTGCTTTTTCTGTTAATGTTGCTTTTGCTTTGGCTGCCGCTAGTTGCTATTATGTGCCACTGTTGTTGTTATGGTCGTCATTATTGTGTTTTGTTTTTGTGCTAGGTCCCCAATTGCACTTTCTTGTTTTATTTTCATACCCTGTACTGAAGTAGTAAAATGGGTATAATAACAATTGTACTTTCCAACCTAGATCAGAGCTTTGTGCTTTATGTTGCTTAGATTTGCAAACAAAAACAATATTAATTCTATTAGACCAAAAGCAAACTCATAATGTCCAGAAAGAAAATATTTATTGTGGTTATATGTATAGCATAGATTTATTTACAGACTGTTCTCTTGCAGATATGATCATATCTAAACTTAATTATTAATCAAGTATATTTTACAATAATTCTATTAAATTTAAAAAAATTTAATAATTTTCTTTACTAATGACTATGCTTAAGACATTTTAAAAAGCAAAGACAATTTATTATAACAATTTAAGTTTAATTTGGTGGTGTTGTTGCAGCGGCTTTCTGGTTTGAGCAAACTGGACAACATATTTGGCGCATCAGCTAAATATCAAAATAGTGCGCATATTCCTCAAGGATGTATTGCCAAAACGCCGTCGGTCCATATGACTGCAAACTGTGTAACGGATAAGCGCAACATTAAACTATGACAAAACGAAAAGCAAAATTTATTATAGCGGATGGATGAGGGATGGCAATCACTGGTATTTGCGCAATCGCATCAGCCCATCAATGTTCTTCACCCTAAATCAAGCAGTTAAAAAATAGTTTCTGCTGTTAAAAAATAAAGAACTATTTGAAATTAATATCGAATAATAACATATCTCTCGCTTCCTTTATTGAGCATCGGTTTTCATCCGACTTAAAGAGCAAAGTGCGTTAAAATGTACATCTAAATTGCGCATAAGGCTGCTCAAGCATTGAAGTGGGTTGGCTTTTTATTTTTATAGTTTGAAAATGTAAATAAAAAATATTATATTCTGATTGAATTATAAAATAAATAAATAAAAAATTGTGATCAATTATTAAAACCGGTAATCGTTGTACAGAATTTTCATGAATAAAAAATTTGCAGTATTTCAATTTTACATAAGATTTTTTTTATTTTTGTCTTTTCTGGTATTTATCGAAATAAAATACCACAACAGCGCTATAAATGAGTTTGGACTATCGATAGCTAATAAGCTAATGGAAAACAAGGTGGCAGCTCAATTTTAAGAGAACAGTTGTGCTTATGACCAAAGAGAATTAAAAACAACGAGAGGCAGCGGTTCACAGTGCGTTAACATGCGCTAAATTGCGTTAACGCCAATTTTCGAGTAGGTTAACTTATGCAATTCTTATAATTTAAAAATGTAAATGTTAAAAACGCTTAAAACAATTTGAAGAGTCATTAAAAGTTTTAGTTTTTATGTTAATATATGAAATAAAATAATTACAATAAATTATTCATTAATGAACTTGTTTGCTTCGCAATTGATTTTGTCACAACGCGAAGTCAGCAGCGTGCTGGCTTAGTCGTACATAAGAAAAATATATATAAAAATCAAGTTCCTAATAGATTATTTATAAATAATAGCCAAGTTTTAAATATTAGCAAGAGCGCCCCTAGGTTAAGTACTCTCTTCAGTGCATATTATCATCTGATATGAGCCAATTGCAAGTTCGTCCCGTTTTCCGTTAGTCTGGGGGAGCAAACATCGCACACAGTGAACTCTCGATGTAAAATATTATAAATAAATTTTAAAAATTTTAGGGGCGTTTATATATCAGTATAATGTGATGACATCCCTGGGAGCTCTAGGGGATTAATAATCTTGTAAAAGTGGATGTTTAACAGTCGTATTTGTCCGCATTAAAACATCGTTCTAATAAATTATTAAACAGGACAGAAATGCAGTAATTAAAGTTCTCAGTTATAATTAAAAATGTACAATAAATGTATTTTAGAAACTTTCACTGAACTTTTACCCAGAATAGTGAAAGCTTTAGTGAGCAAGTACTGTATCAGCTGCTGGCAAACGATTGCCAGCTCACTCGTAAGAGCATGTTCGTTATTCAATTTTCATTTAGTCCGTTAACACCGAGCCGAATAAACGTTATTTCGGCTCCGCAAAGTGGCTTGTTCGTAACTCTTACGATTTAGTGTCTAATAAATAGTTTTAATTTTCTTTGTTTGAATCTGCTAACAGTTTCAAAAGTGATAGTATGAAGTGAATGAAAAGATATTCAGATCCAGACTGACAAAATTTAATAACCAGCCTAAGTAACTAAATAATATAGAAAATTGTAATCAATAAATTAATAAGTCGGTACACCGATCCAATCGTAGATATAATAAGTACATGCATATATATAGTATACATAATATAAATATATTTTTACACATGTAGGTAGATTCACACATACATATTTTTAAGCACATACTCAGTGACACCAACTATTACTTATATACTACAAACATACATATACTATTGTATGTGTAAGTTGTGTGAATTGCCATTTTTGGCTTAAAATCGAATTTCACTCCATCTCCAACGAATGTGTTCCAGACGAAATGTCTCCAATGCTTAAGCAGTGATGGTGATTATATATATATAATATTTATTAGTGTGTACGTGAATACTTGAATACGTAAACGACTGAACTCAAAATCAAATAAGTTTAGGATGTTTGATTTGCAAGTTTTTATTAAATGATTGCCAGAAAGAATTCCTGCAACAAGTTCAAGAGGCACGTGCAATTGTATATTACTGATTAACAGAGGTTTAGTACATCTATCTAGAAATATACTTGCCTATTATAGGCAAGTATGCCTATATTCATAGCGCACATATAAACCTCATTGTAGTGCATTTCGATTTTATCTTATGTATGAAATATTCTTAAACTTATTTGCAGTCATATTATTTGCCTAACGGGATTAGGATGTTAAATGTCGTCTGTTTAAATACACTTATACGTAATATATGATTTTACAAACAACTGTCTGACAGTAATGTTATGTGCGTGTAATTCAAAGAGTTCATTGGAGGGGGATTCGATATATAATAGAAATGTGAAGAAAAAAGATTGTGTCATCTTAGCTTAAAGCTCTCTAACCGTTCTATTCACTTGCCTTATACTGTAGTTGTAGTTGTTGTAGTTGTGTCCTGCTTGCTCTTTCCACAGCCTAAAGCTAGCATTTATATTTGGTTGCTCTTGGCGTCGTCTCGTCGCATCCTTTTGTCTGTCTGTCGTTACAAATGGTTTGTATATTAGTACATACTTTATGTACATACAAAAGGTTTGTATGCTCATGCTTGTAGGTTTGTATACTTGTACGCACGTACAGCATTTGCATTCTTTTATTATAAATTGTCTGCTGAATTAAAATGGAATCTATGCGTTATAAGTTTTGTAATTTTTGTTTTAATTTTACGAGCTCACAATAGATGTATTATCTGTATAAGAAAGTATGCTATGAAATCTTTTTATTCTTTGATGTCCCATCTATTATTGTTCTTTGCTATTCTTATTAATAATCAAGTTCTTAGCTACGGTTCTTTTCCGGAGATCCGAATATTATGGTATCGATTAAGTTAGGCAGCAACATTTCCTTCTTTTTAATATATACCTTTTTATCCCTCCAGATAAAATATTGTATTATGAAGCTGTGGATTATTAAATGCGTAACGTGCACAATATTCAGAAATAAAAACATGCAGCAACCGCTACAAAAATAACGATGTTATTTGACTTTGATGAACAAAGGCCGGTTGTATCAGCGCCAGCATCAGGATCCATTGATAGCAAATGCTTTTACAATTGTCCCTGCTTCTGCTGCCGACAGGGATGTTGTGTTTTCGTATGCTGCTGCAGCTGCAGCAACTTAAGTCGGATTTATTGCAGCTCATGCAACAGTATCTATCCGTCACCACCACCACGCAAGGGCAGATCCTGCGTGTTCTTTGGTGCATCAAGGCTTCTTGTCATGACTGTCACAGTAGCTCGTCAATGGGCCGTCGCTCTAGTCACACTGTTAAGTAGCTACATTACGCTGCATAAGACGGGACAGATTAATGTGTCTTGTGGCAGTCGGGCCTTATCCAAGGCAACCGCGATTACAGCGCCTAGTAGCTCAGCAGCAATCAACAATGGAGAGAGTAAATTAAAGGAACAGTATGGGCACGGTCATGCTTCCTATGATATTACTAATGACCAACAACTGAAGACAAACAATTTGTGCAAAATGTTCTGCAACAATCGTAAGAGGCAAAGAAGACGACGCCGTCGACGCCGCCGCCGACGCCGCAGGCACAATAACAATGGCAGTAGACAGTCGGGAAACAGCAAACTGCAACAATATCAGGATAGTATATTTCAGTTAAGTCAGAGTCACAGTCATGGCACATGTCTCTCTCTTGAGGCGTTGAAATCAATTAAGCAAGACAATACAGCAGAAGCTATAATAAGGACACGCACCACTTCATCGGATATACGTGTATCGTCCTTGAAGGCTTTCGTTTCGTCATGGCCATCAGCCAATTATAACACAATGCGCCACTTTTCTAAAACCAAACGTAACCGAACGAATCTTGTGTGGTTGCTTATTGGACTCTTTTGGCTAGAGATTAAACTAATTAACTGCAATGCCATTGCTAGTAGCGGTGGCTACGTTTCAAGCCTCGTCACCCAAAAAGGCTGTACTCTGTGCCAGTTTGAGGAGGGGAACTTTTACAGTAATAAGGGTGAGTTCTCCAAACTGCCAATAGTCATGTAGTCATACACATATAAGACTTACATATAATACAGAAAACAAGCTATTATATTTAATACCTAAAATTCAACACAGCAACATTTATGATAGTCCTAATTTATCTTAAATAAATCACTTAAATAAAAAGTTCTGCATAATATACTCCGATGCCAAAAGTATAAAATATTTTGACGTTCAAGCTTTCTGTCCGTTCAAGCGCAAGTTCTGAGACTTGGTGAAAGCAAGCACCTCCGACCTCATAAAGTATTTATTTTTAATCAGCATCAAAAGCATCATAAAATAAACATTTAATAGATAATATTTTTATCCAGCAATTGGTGCCGTTGAGTTCATAAAGCTTATTTAAATGTGCATACATCTTTAACACAATATATATACTGCATGAATCCATACAACTTTGATACTTACATAACACTTTACAATTGTCACATTTACACAGATAACCCACACACAGATTACAATAATAACAATAACAAGTACAATAACCACAACAATTACATCTACAAAAAAACTAATCGCAATCATAACAATATTGTACTCAGCGACCGTGTTCGTTTGGAATCGATAAAGCGACAAATTCTAACAAAACTTGGCCTCACCCATAAACCAAATGTGTCCCATCCGCTGCCCAAGCAGTTCATCTGGGAGACGATCTATCGGGCGGACGGTGGTCAAATGGTAACAAATGATGCGTTTGACAGCAGAGCCGGCTTTAAAAGTGCTCTCTTAAATGACCGTCAAAAAGAGGTGGCAAGAGTATCCGACACTAATGAATTCCATGCACCAAACACGGCTTCTGTGAACACAGATCAGAATCGCTCAACCAGTCAAAACTTTGCATACACATTGAGCAGAACCAATAGAAGCACTAAAAGCGTCTTGAAAAGAAATTTTTTAAGAAATCGAACAGCTGGAAGGGCTAGATATCATTTGGAAAAGTATTCAAATAAACACAGAAATAGCAAAATCACAAACACCTGGGAAAGGCGCGGTCAACTACAAACAGGAACAATTGCTAATAAGAGCCCACAACCACGGTCACGAGTAGACGACAACACACCTTTGCGAGCTTCTAAAAAACAAGTGGCAAATAATGTTTTCAACAGAAATACCAAGTCGACTGCGTACAGTAAATCAACATATCTAATAGATATAAATCGTAGTAGTGATAGTGATAGCACCAATAACGACATAGGCGGCGGCTTTGAACACAATGATCATGTTTTTTTTAACGATTACAGCGTCGTAGTACATAATAAAGACCAAAAGCACAATAGCGGCACAAAAATTCTACTCAAAAGTCCACGAGAAGATGAAGAAAGATTGATACCCGAAGCAATGGCCATAGAAGATCGGGATGGTGTTGGTTTTGAGCGCGAAGATTTTTTTGGTAGCACGCAAGAGATAATTACTTTTGCAGAGGAAGGTAAGTACAACTAAATTTTAAATGTGTTTCGATAAACTGTATTTATAAATGAATTATGTAAATGCCTTACATTATTTGCATTAATTCCCCGTACCTAGAAAGAAAAGGATTTTTAATTAAAACCAATAATTCCATCTACCTGTTACATACTTTTGCGCAACTGTATAATACCGTTTTTACTCATATTCAATGTGTTCTAAATATAAGAGCAAATCACTTTCAATGAATGTATATTTTAGAAAGCCGAAGTAAAAATGTGTAAAATAAGTAAGGAACTTGTAAGTGTGCACTCAGGCTAAAAAAAAAAATACGTTGGATTGCTGCTTCCACTCTTCTGCCACGTCTGTGTCGATGTCTGCTTATGCGACTGCTTGGCTGACTGACTGACTGTCTGGTATTGTTTGTAACATTGTACTACAAACCAGGAAAACAATACCAAAAGTACACGTTCCTAATAGGGTTTGTATTAGCAAAGCAAATTATACATTTGTACTCACATATGTATTTTTATACTCTGATCCCGAAAAAAAACTGAGTATACTTGTTTTGATCACCTCCACACACGAAATGGTATTTTTTTATACTTTCAAAGCTGTTATAACATACGACTGCAACACTCTAAGAGTTTTTCATGTATTCATTGAATTTATTTATGTACGGATTCGTAGAGAGCGGATAGCCTCGCAAATACGTCTGTAGTAAACAATTCAGTGCTGTAAGGTGGTAAAATTATGAAGAGGTGTCGTCACATGCTGGTATAATTGTACATAGGCATGTTTGCTTGTATATACAATGCAGACACCTTAAGATGGCCGGGAAACGGCTGCAAGTGCAATGCTGATTTCACTCCTCAGCAGAGAGACCTGCAGGCTCAAGTATCCAAAGACTAACAACCATGCAATCAACTCGTAGAAACAACTTACAAACCACTGTGCATACATTTACAAAGTAACATACATATTTATATACTTGTATTTGTCTGGCCGGCGGGACTACCCGACCCCAGACAACATACATACGCGTGGAAATACTGTGTTATCGTCTGAGGGTTTATTGCAGACTGCTAATGTGCAGTGAAGTACTTTCACTATTGTCTGAGGTGTGAAACAAGAACATCAGACAGAGTAAACAATTAAAAATGCAAAACGAAAAAAATAACGAAAGTACCCTTACAGGTATTTAGCTTTTGTAAGACTGCTTTTTACACCCTGAATCCATTCAAAACGCTTAAAAAGGGTATGCTGAATCGCGCAAGAGTATGTAACAGGCAGAATGAATATCTTCGTAAATATATTTTAGATCACCATCAAAAGCCTTGCTGTTTTTGCATAGTTTGATTTAATTTTATCAATAATCTCCATGCTATATTTATTTCTTCATATTAACTATAACTTAATATTTCTTTAGGGTCACAATATCGCCAGTACCGAATAGTCGAGTTTGCTCCTCAAAAATCACGTGTTCCCAACCAAAAACTATCCATAAGAAGTGCGCAAATGCATATTCGTATCGAAAAACAGCACAATGAGTGGGATGCAGCCGCAGCTGAAGTAAATCTTCAAATACAACATTCAATAAAGAGTAAGCGGCGAAGCAACGCAAATGTACCCAGACAAAGGATTAAAATTTGGGTATTTCGAATGACAGAAGGAATTAATATAACTGAAAAGGTAATTTTCTTACGATGACAAATTTCATAATATTTTAATTTTTTATCCGCATTGACAGGCGATAGATCAGGCTTTCTTATTTCGGGCCTCTTTTGAAGTAGACACCGATCACCTGGGTTGGCAAAAGTTTGACTTGACCGAAACAATCCGCGAGTGGTATAGCGATACCAGTGGAAAAAACCTACGTTTACTGATAGACTGCACTGGCTGTGGTAGCCAATATTCACTGCACCTGTTTCAATGGTCGGCAACAAAAGTTCATTCAAAGATGAAGACCGCTTCGACTCACGTAAATCCGAATCGACCATTTCTTGTACTTCATACCGAATCAACAAGGACACGGCGTGTAAGAAGACGGGCGGTGGATTGCGGTGGTGCACTAAGTGGACAATGCTGCAAGGAATCATTTTATGTATCGTTTAAAGCGCTCGGTTGGGATGATTGGATCATTGCACCTAGAGGATACTTTGCAAATTACTGTAGAGGAGAGTGTTCTGGACCATTTCGAACTCCAGATACATTTCAAACATTTCACGCGCACTTTATAGAGGAGTATCGTAAGATGGGCCTGCTGAATGGAATGCGGCCTTGTTGTGCTCCAGTAAAATTTTCCAGCATGTCTTTAATTTACTATGGTGATGACGGTATTATTAAACGTGACTTACCAAAAATGGTTGTTGATGAATGCGGCTGCCCATAATGTAAGTAACATTTTCTTTACTTTCTTACTTACACATAAAATATACAGTCAGATCTTATAGTCTTCGATCTAAACTGAGAATGGATTTGGACTGTATGTAAAAGTGGTCTTGTCTAGATAGTTTCCAAATATCCCTGTTCTATATCACTATTTTATATGCATGTGAAAGCTTAACATGGCGAGATCGACTCGTCTGCTACCACCGATCAAGAATACAGTCTAAGATGCCTCCTTCTGCCAGTTAGATGCATTATTTTTTTCCTCTCTGTAACTTAAATGTATTGTATCAAAGAATGTCGTTTACTTATGGGTTAAAGGAAAGAACAAATTGAGTTTAGTAAAAAGGACATTGTTTAAAACAAATAGCATTTAACATTTTGGCATAAAGTATATATAAAACTAGTTAAAAAGCATATATGAAACTAATCGTAAATAATAATACAAAACAAATTTAAAATAAAATTCATCATACGGCAACAAATAAGCTTAAGTAAATACATTTTCTCCTTCTTACAGCATTCACTAAATCTAAAAAGAGAAGAAGGATACTGGAGTTACCAAACTAAACTGTTTTCCGTCCGTTGAAATTTTAAGATAATAAATTTTCACTTTCAAAATGGGCTACTCTTAATCACATGCATAAGTGCTGGTTTGCTGCACAGATGTGTACATGAAATTATATTCATAACAATCGGCCACCAAAATAAAGAGCCAATAAAAATTAATTTCTAAAAAAGTCACTAAAGTGCTTATTTTAACATTCGCCTTCATATGGAAAATATTTAACACATATTGGCGCAATTTACAATTAACTTTAAATAACGTTTTAATATAAATGAAGGCCGGTATTTATTATGTGTATTTAACTATATATATCTAATTAACGTTTACAAAAGTGCCTACATCAGCGAAAACAATACTAAAATTAATATCTTAATATTAAACAAATGCTAATAACAATTAGAAGTAATAGCAATACAACAAAAGTGTCTTTGTCAAATACTTAAAACCGATTACTCATAGGCGACAACTAGTATAAAGCTGTGCTGTAGCGTAGCCAGATTGTCAGATAGGGTTTCATGTTTGGATTGTCTATTCCAAAATGTATTTTTCAGTAAATTGACATATTTCGTTTATATTTACCTAATTGTTATATTTGTATAAGCTCATTAAAAAAAAAATGCATTCAGAAGACAATGAAATTATGTGTGTAAGGCATATATTATTAGCAACAACTACCGAATAGGTATGTCCGTGATTTCCGTCGAACTGCTTAAATCATTGTTTAAAATTTTTATTTTGTAAGATTCTTGTATTAAGTTGTCAATTACAATAAATACTCGTAAATGCCAAAGCCCATATGTTTCTTAAATGCGTCTATATTTGTTGTCTTTTTTGTGTCAACATTTTTTAAACTGTCTAAAATTGTTTTTAGAATATTTTGGAATAGGCACAATAGCTTCGGATAGCCGGATGATTAAATATACTAGTTAGAATAAAGATATTTGTATCCAAGAAACGTTTCATTCCGAGCCGATTTTTGATAAGTAACGCTAAGCTGTATAATTAATTTAATTCGAAAGAAGTAAAACTTTCAGCTAATTTAAATGAATATTAATCTGCATGTACTTAAATTAATATACATATGTACATTATCGCGAGTATATATGTACATAAATAAGTGGCAAGCTACACGCGAAGAAGTCACTTCCATATTATTATGTAAGCCATTTTTACTAACAGGAAAAAGCGTGTGATTGTTTCTAAACATGATATTGTACATTTACATTTACTACGAAAAGACACAAAGCCACACACACATACGCATGGTTCTTTCAGTACTCGCACAGTTCAACATATTTACATAATTACATTCATATATTTAGAAAAAAAAGAAAAGCAAATCAAATTTCTCGTTGCTCACGGACAACCCGTTGAACAAACATAAATATTTATAATTTGTTAATTTTATATCAACAATAAAACCATATTTTTAAGCTTTAAATGATATTTGTATTATTAAAATATGAATGTGTGAAATGAGACAAACATATAAATAGATTTCTGATGATTAGTATAATTAGGAGTTCATTTAAATAATGGTTTTATTCTACGAAAAATGTTGTTGATTTTGACGCTACACTCTTTTTACCCATTTTTTCAAAATATAAATGTTACTTTGTACTTTTTTGAACAACTTATAAGCAACTTTCTTACGAACTGTAATTTTTTCTGTCAGGTATTAACAGCGAGAATTTGTGCGCTTATCGAACCGCGTTTTGCTTTCGAGCAACTTTTATTTAAAGATTAAAGTTTCTTATCAGGCATTAACTGCAGTTCATACAGAATCATACATATTAATACACAGTGACTATACAAAATTTACCCGGGTTTGG
Organism: Drosophila picticornis; assembly: GCA_035043845.1. NCBI lineage: Eukaryota > Metazoa > Arthropoda > Insecta > Diptera > Drosophilidae > Drosophila > Drosophila picticornis. The sequence goes on along the minus strand of JAWNMR010000023.1, from coordinate 1,055,570 downwards.
GCGAAGCCGGGATACACCTAAAGTTTGTTTTTTGTATTTACGACGGCCTTTCAATCGGTATATAACTCTATCGTAGCAGATCTTCAATTCTTTCTGTATAAATTGTTTGGGGCATTTGCTGCTTCGTCACTAGAGTGAACTGCCTGCCGTCCACAATGATGCTCACTGTTAATCTCTCTCCCAATTTAGATTCGACAAGAAGAGAAGAGAACGGCTTTCTTAAGTATGCCGAAAATCCCTTACCCTTACATACAAGAGTCCAACTGCTTTCATCTAACTTTCATTATAAGTTTAAAAAAAACCGACAAAATGGTCATATGGGATTTTTTGAAATAGTATTCCAGCTTGGATGATTATATGCTTGCCACAAAAAGCTTTCAGAATTTTGGAGCAAATGCATCCAAGTGAGGAAGGTCCGCGAAATTTGTATTCAAAGTTTTAAGGGTAGAGTCGTAAGACTTAAGAAGAATGACAGCCTCCTTCAATAGTTAACGCACGTCCCAAAGCTGCCGTCCCAATTCCATCATTATCAGTTTGTATTCCGCAGAGTATTCCGCAATCGGTTACGCGCGACCATAAAGTCCTCACTTGTTTTTATATACCTACACGTACATAAACAAGTATTTACATACATATACAGTGGTGATAAAGATACTGAGCTGGGGTCGAATGCGTTAAATCGTCTTCTGATAATATAATATATTGTGCACCAGCACCCTTCATTAAAAAAGTTGATATTTCTATGCACGAGAGGAATCGTACCGCGTGAGAGCTAAGAGTTCCCGTGGGTGCACGCTCATCATAAATATCGCTAGTTACAAATATATACATTTAGTTTTGTATGTACACAACACACAACACACATATACACAAATACATATACATACATATATATATATATGTATTTACACATATTTTTCCGCACAGGCTAGGCGATGTATTTAAGTTCTGTTCTACTCGAAAATGCGGCTTAATTCAAAGTCAGCTGTCGTCGGATCCATATTGAGTCAGTGGCGTTTGTGTGTGTTTCTATGAACACAATTCAGTGAAAGGAATTGTAGTGAAATTATTCGTGGCGAAAAGGTATATCAATCTTATTTACTTATCCTTCATTTGTGTAAAAGAAGAAAGTTACAAATAATTAATAATATGAGCTCGAATTTAGAAAGGTATAAAGTAGTGTGTACCTTGGTACTGGCACTGACAGAAATAATTAAAAAAAAAAAAATAAGTGAAATACAAAAAACAAATATAAAAAATAAGCCTTATTATTGGTGACAAACTTAAATGCATATAAAAATAAATCTGGTTGTGTCTGACAAATATTTTCTAATAGTGTGTAATGATCGCTTAATTTTCTATAGGCTATCCCAAAGGGGGCCGGTACAGTGCAAATGATGGCTAGCCCTAGTCATTTGGGAGGAATTCTGGTATATCTGCTTCTAGTTGCTACAACAAATGCCGGTAAGTAAATATATATGCAAAAACAAAATGTTTAATACTATGTTGTGTAAGTGCAAGTTACAATGAAATTGTGAATTAAAACTGCAAGAGATATCGTTGATCTAGTTTAAGCATATTATTTGATATTTCATAGCAATTCCTTTGAGATATGATTCACTTTATAAGAAAAATCGTATCTTGAACGGATATGAATTTTCGAAAATTAAATTAATATTAAATAGCCTTCATTTTCAAAGCTTTACGAAACAAAATGTTATAAGCATTACATATATTTGCGTTTCACAAGTCAGTGTTAAGTAACTCAAGTGCCGCGTTAAGAAAGATACACAAATATGTATGTTACTCAACACATAGCTCATAACTCAACACATTAAATACAAATGCATACATAAAAAAAAAGAAACTACATTGTAGGCTAACGGACTTCTATACGTATGTACAATTTAAAAATTATTGTATTAAAATGAACGCTTGGGAGCATTGTACGCGTTTTATTGAAACTAATTGAGTTACCCGTTGTCTGCATCAAAAAAAGATTTTGAAGTTGGTTAGCATCCGCTGTGCTTGAAGTGTGCATGCGAAAAGTATAGTACAAAAAATCAATGTTCGATGTGTTATCTTTGATGAATACTTTAGTTAAAACTTTCAAAACTTGACTTAACACAACTATTGCCACTTTAACCCGTTTGTTAATTAATCTTTAATTTTATTTTATTTTTAATTTATTTTTGTTACAGATAATTGCAACAAGGGCTGTCCCCGATGTAAGTTGAACTTTAATGACATTATCTAAACCGATTTCATTTCAACCTAACCTGTTTAATCTTTGGGTATTGTTTGACGACCTAAAACCAAAAAGAGCATACACATTTTTCTTTAATAATAGCCTTCTTTTTAACTATTTGAGCAAGCTAAGTTAATTACAAAACCGAAAGCCAAGTAAATTTACCCCATTTTTGGTTAGCTTGATCAACTTATTGTGACGAATCAATTCTAAGATATAGTCAAGAAGGTTTATTAAAAGAGACAGAGGTTATGCTGATTTATGAGATTGGAATGAAAATTATGTCAAATAACTATTCTCTGGACAAAACCTTTTTTATTCTGACTTTCGAGATATTAATGAGTGCAATAACAATTTTTTTCAATACAATTCTCTATAGCTGACAATGGCCTTCTGAAATTTACGCCTGGAAACTTTTACGAGTACGCTTTTGACAGTATATTAACGATTGGATTAAATTCAGGCGTTGTTAGTGAAGCTGATGACTCTAGCCTCAAAGTAACTGGCTCTGCTAAGATCTACGCGAATGGCAACTGTGGCTATACATTGCAAGTCGGCTCTGTTAAGGTCATTAATACAAAAGAGTCGGTAGAAAGAAAGATACTATACAATATCCAAAAACCTGTACATTTTACTTTGGTCAATGGGCAATTACAATCGCAGATTTGCACCGATGCCAGCGATTCGGCATACTCACTAAACGTTAAGCGCGCCATTATTTCACTATTGCAATCAGACACAGGATCCGACGTTGCAAGCGAAGTTGATGTATACGGTCTGTGCCCGACACACACCTCGTCATCAAAGTCGGGCAACGCAGAAACTGTCATAAAGGTACGCAACCTAAACAACTGCGCTCATCGTGAACAAATTAGTAGCGGTTTGCTGTCTGGTATCGTTAATGAAAAGGCTGGTGTTACATCCAGCTCACTCTTGCAGTCCGACTATAGCAAGGAATCAAAAATTGAACGAGGCGTTGTTGCAAATGTGCATCTTGTGGAATCCTATAAGTTCGCTGGTATTGCAAAGGGTAACTCTGATGTAACTGCTAAGGTGGTAACCACACTAAAACTTAAAAATCCTGGTGGCACTTCAGGTAGTTCGCCGACAAGTGGATCCCATGCAAGTAGCATAATTTTTCAGAAGTCTGAAACTTACCCCTCGAAGAATATTGCAGCCCTTAAAGTAGCACTCTCAGATCTTGTAGACTTAACAAGCGATTATGTTAAAAAGGATAGCGCAAAGAAATTTGTTGAACTTATACGCCTATTACGCCACTCAGATACTGAAACTTTGCTTGAACTTTCCACATTCCCACATCCAAATAAGGTGCTAGCTCGCAAGGTTTACCTGGATGCACTATTTCGCACGAATACCGCTGAAGCGGCTAAAGCAATTCTGAAGCAACTTAACAAACTTGATGAGAAGGAAAAAATTATTGCAATATTGTCGCTCAATTTGATTGAGACAGTTGACAAAGAAACGCTAAATCTAGCGGCTGCCCAACTTTCTCCCAATGTGCCAAAAGAGACTTATCTGGCTGTTGGAAACCTTGTGAGCAAGTATTGTGCCAAAAATGGTTGTCAAGTCATTGATATTGATCCCATTTCCAAAAAGTTTGTTGATGGCCTTAAGCACTGTAAGCCTAACACTAAGAAGGACGAGGAGCGTATTGTGTACATCTTAAAAGGCATTGGCAATGCAGAAAATTTGGCCAATAATGTAGCCAATGCATTGAACGAGTGCGCTTCTCCCGGTCGATCTAATCGCATACGTGTAGCAGCCCTACAAGCTTTCTCCGCGATTAGCTGCCATGAATCATTAAGAACTAAATCCCTGGAACTATTAAAAGATCACAACGAAGACTCTGAGCTACGTATTGAGGCATACATGGCAGCCATTAACTGTCCCACAGCAGAATTGGCTAACCAAATTTCGGAAATTGTCAACTCAGAGAAGGTGTACCAAGTAGGTGGCTTTATTGCGTCTAACCTGCGGGCGATACGAGACTCAACGGACGCGACTCGTCATCAACAAAGGTACTTTTTGGGCAACATTCGAGTAACAAAACATTTTCCGAAAGACTATAGGCGTTATAGCTTCAACAACGAATTCTCTTACAAGCTAGATTCTATGGGTATCAGTGCTAGCTCAGATTATAAATTGATATATTCGCAGCATGGATTCTTACCACGTTCGGCACGTCTTAATGTAACAACTGAAATGTTTGGTACAAATTTCAATGTGTTCGAGGCAAGCATACGCCAAGAAAATTTAGAAAATCTTCTTGAATATTATGTTGGACCCAAGGGATTGCTTAATAAGGATTTCGATGAGATTGTGAAGCTCATTGAGGTTGGCAACAGTGCTGATCGAGCTAGACGATCTATTGCCGATGATGTCGCCAAAACTGCCAAGAAATACAAAACCTATGGTAGCAAAAATGTGCAGGACGTGAACTTGGATCTATCTCTTAAACTGTTTGGCTCCGAGATGGCCTTTTTGAGTCTGGGGGACAATATTCCGAGCACTTTGGACGACATTATCAAGCACTTCTCAGAAGCATTTGATAAGGCAAAAAAAGAACTGTCCTCATTCGAAAAGCAGTTCGCCTGCCATCATCTTTTCCTCGATTCTGAGTTTACGTATCCCACTGGCATTGGGGTTCCACTAGAATTTGCAGCCCAGGGCTTTGCTGCTAACAAAATCGACTTCGCTGTTAACATCGATATCAATGCCATACTGGAACAGAATTGGCAAAGAGCCAAATACCGTTTGAAATTCGTGCCAAGCATCGATGTAAATGTCAATATTCAACTTGGATTTAACGCCCAGGTTCTATCTACTGGGCTTCGAGTTGTATCAAGCGCACATTCAGCAACTGGAAGTGATGTGTCCATTTCGCTGATTAAGGATGGAGATGGCTTTAACGTCAACGTTGATCTACCGCGTGAAAAGATTGAGCTCATTGATGTTCAAGTTAACACCGAATTGTTCGTTGCGGAACAGGACAAGCCACTAAAATCAGTTCCTCTTAAAAGCTCAAAAAAACAAAAAAGTACAACACCAACCGAGTTGTGTTTTAATCAACTAGAAGTTGTCGGCTTAAATGTGTGTGTTGTAAGCTCAACTAGTCTCAGTGATATTAATGCAAGCAACTCCAATAAGGGACATGCCTTAATTGATGACGTTCATCTTTCACGGCCATTTACATTCGCCATTTACGTGACAACAGAACGAAAATTTAACTTCAAGGGAACGCACTCAAACCTTGAATCTGGCAGCCAACAGTGGAAATTAGAGTATAGTACGCCAGGCTCCAAGGCTTCTCATGACACCAGCGTGGCTTTTGAACTCGGTACCAAGCCACGGACGTATGGCCGCATTTCTCTTGATAATCCCCAGTTTCATCTCGGCCTAGAAGCTGGTATAACCAATGACAATCATGAACTTGTCATTTATGGTCAATATGAACAGGATAAAAATATCAAGAAAAGCAAAATTGGGTTTGCTAAGAATGGTAATGAATATAAGCCGGTTATCGAAATCCAAGATAAAAACGGTGTTAAAAATAATATTAACGGCTACCATGTTGACGGTAAGATCGTCGTTCAGAAAACCGGCGACAAGCTAGCTCGTTACAACTTTCAAAATTTCCAATTATCAAGTCCTAATAACGAACGTGTTGTACTCAATGGTTGGGCCGACGTCGGACCAACTTTACTCAACGCCGAGCTTCGCATTGCACCCAATCAACAATCATATCTCGTTAAAAGCAACTTCAAACTTGACAATGGTCAGTATGCCCTCGGTCTATTTATAAATGACGAACAATCACCAGAGAATGTTTATGGTAGCTCGGCACAATTATCAATTGGCGACAAAGCTTATGAGCTGAAATTGACTGGCAAGGCTGTTTCCTGGGCTATCAATAGTGACACACAGTTTGAATACATTAATTCAGATAATTCGAATGCGTTGCGCTCAGGAAAATTTTCACAGAATGTTAAAATTGAACATAAAAATATGCCCGTTGGCTCAGTGAAAGTAATTTCCACAGTTGATGTCAACAAATTCCAATTTGATGCGGAAGCAGTACGAGACCAGAAGTTAGCATCTGTTAATGTTAAGTATCAATCCCACCAGCGATCAATTCACGACTACGAATTATCGGCTAAAGCTAAACTTAACAAGCATTCTATTGAAGTTGTCTCCAAGTGCGATTTTACCAGAAATATTTTTGTTGTAGACAATTCCATTGCAACAAGCTGGGGCACTTCAATTACAGCCAAGGGAGAGTTGGGACAACGGTACTCGGCACAGGATGTGCACATAGATCTGCAAGGCACTGTTCAGTTTGGCGGCAAGAAGCAACCCATTCAATGGATTCTTAAGGTTTTGGGCACACCGGAGAAAACCAACAGCGAATTCCGAATCAGCAGAGATAATGCTGAGCTGACCAAACTGACCAGCGAATCACAACATCCACAAGATAAAATTGCAGCTGCTAAGGTAAATTTGATCGTCAAAAATTTGCTAATTGCCAAAGGCGATTTCAAAATAGCTAAAAATGGCAAGGGTGAACTTAAGGCTACTATTGACAGTCAAAAAACTGAACAAAAGCACAAGTTTGAAATTGAATCTAAATTTCATGTGCAGGCACCAAAATATGATTTTGATACTAGTATTATACTCGATGGCGATAAGCAGCTACATTTAAAAACAGAAAACAATCTAGACAAAGTAAAATTTTCTACCAAAAACATTGTCGAGTCAAACGACGAAAAGTTTTCTTTTGATGCCAGCGGTAGCGTGAAAGGGGAGTGGCGTACAAACGGCGATATTCAGGGAACCTTCACATTGACAACTCCAAACGGTCGCAAAGTCGATGGTAGCATCAACCGCCATGTTGCGACCAATGTCAAAACATTCCTAACTCAAGGCACGGCAGATGTCCAAATTAATGACCAAGAACCAGGTTCCGGTAAAAAACGTTCCCTTGCGGTTAAGGGTAGGCTGGACCGTATGAATATCAAAACGAATGAGTTCTTAGCAAACACTCAATTGGTTTACACAGCCTTTAATGGACAAAAATCCGAATTAAACTATCATATTAAACATCAACCGAAGGGCCAAAATAAAGCCATCGATTTCAGCGTTTCCGCGCATGGTGACTTTATTGAAAAACCTCTCGAAATTTCTGTTGTGGTTGATGAGTATAGTGCCAAAAATGCGATTGCACACTTTTCTGGCAAATATGGTGACATTTCGGCCGACCTGAATGGTAAATACAATATGGGACATAGCACCGTGCCTGCAACGTATGAGTTTCAAGGTCACCTGCAAGTGCCCGAATCCAAATTTAAAAACTGGGAGATAAGCAGCCATGGCAAATTGTTAAAACCAGCGGACAGCAATGGTGCCCACAATCTAGAATTTGTTTTTGATACAAAATCTGGAGATGGGCAATTCACACGAATCAACACTATTTGGAAAGGTAACTCGCAGCAGGGCAGTTATACCTTTGATGCCCAAAATAATAATCTGGACAATGCTCTAAAATTCGATGGTAGCTATCAGCGAGAACAATCGGGCAGTTTTAAGGATGGGGATGCCAGTGGTAAGCAAAAGTATGGTATTTATGCTCAATACGGCGATAAATATATTAAGACCAATGCGGATATAAGCTATGGCGAGACCAACACAGACACAATACACTACACGTTGGACTCTAGCTATGAGGCAGCAAAGGACATCACCGTCGATTTACGCAGCCACAAGATTGACGAAGGAAGTCACATACTTACCGCTAAGGTTAAACAAGCAGATAAGGCCTATGGTTTGGACACTAAACTATTTGGTTCAACACATAAAAAAGGCTTCGATATGCGTGCTACTCTTCCATCAAATCAACCTATTGTTGTAGTGGCTGTTTTTGAAGTCTTAGGCGATCGTAAAGCTAAACTGACACTGGATATAGACAATCTGATTGATTTAGATTTCAAATTAAGCACGGAGGCATCATATACCAACATTGATGATTTCTACGTCATTGGAAACTGGAACTCAAAGAAATTGAATCTAGATAGTTACGCTTTGGATGTAAAAGCTCATGGAAAGAACATCAAGGTACTTCTCAAGAGTGGGCAGACAGTGGTATTCTTAGGCACTGCTACATACACCTTGAAAAAAGAACAAAACAAGGCGATCATCGAGGGCCAAGGTCAGGTGCAGTACCTTGGTAAGCCCCACACTGGTAGTTTCAAGCTCATCCGTCAACACTTCGACCTTAGCACAGAAAAGGAAGTTGGCTTTGCCTACACCTTCAATGGTAACTTCGGACCCAAGAATGGCGTTTCATTGCTCAAGATAACAAACAAGGAATTCAACACTAAGCTTTCTATATGCGAAGAAAAGAAGCAATGTTCTAATATACAGGTACAGTCCTCCATTAATGTAGACGAACAGCAATTGGACTCTGTGCAGCATGATGTTCTTGTACTAGTTGATCTTAGAGAGCTTGGATATCCCTATGAGTTACAACTAAAATCTAAGAACAATCGACAGGGTTTCAAGAACCAATACAATCTGGATGGCCATGTTCTTTCCAGCAATAACCTCAAATATCAGCTGACTGCCAATGTAATGCCTACTGCCACAACCATTAAACTAACATTCCCAAAACGTCAAATACTATTTGAGACTACCCAGCGGTTGCCTACCGATGGTAAACTCTTTGGTCACTATGAACAGTCAGCTGCCTTCTACATCGATAAGCTGCAGCGCCCGAATGATGTGGCACGTGTTGCGGCAGTTCTAGACATTTCAGGTGTTGAACAAGTTGCCCTTAACGGCCAGGCCCTTTTCAAGGTTGAACATCCAACAATACGACCGCTGAGCATTAGCGCAAAGGTTGACGCGCACAGAGAGCAGCAAATTCTCAATACCGAAATAGTATTTGACATATTCCGATCGCCGGAGCAGAAGGTGATTGCAGCTAGTCAAATACGTAACATTAAAACACAATCCGGTTTCAATATTACATCCAATCAACAAATTCGATCCTCAGGATTACAATTTCAATATGAACTGAACACGCACTCAGCGTTGAATCCAGATAGAAGCGAGTTTAGTGCTGGTACAGAGCTGCAAAGCAGCACAAGTGATCTTAATTTTGAAGCTCATATCTATGGTAATAAAGATCGATTAGAAATTTCAGTTAACGCCTTGAACGAGAAAATACTTTATGTAGCTGGCGACTTTGACTGGCAAAAGCGAGCTGCAAAGATCAACTCGAAACTACAAGTGTTTGGGCAAAAGCCTGTGGAACTTAATGGCGAGGTGCAATCAACCTGGGCCAAGGTTACATTAAGGCGACAAAATCTAATTGATGCTCGTGCTGAAGTGAAATTAGGCAAAGAATTCCAGTTTGACGTTGTAGGTACGGGTAAATCAATATTTAATGGGCGTATAGCTCTAGATCCCGCTAACTTTTTACAAACTACCTACAAAACCAATGACGATGATGTTACAGCATTCTTGGTAAGATAACTATTTATATATTGATTAATCATCAATACATTGATTTTATTCTATACTTACCATAGAACTCAGTTGAAACGGAAATAAAAAAAGAAACTGATGCAACTACCGAAAATGTGAAAAAACGTTTTGAAAATGTTCGTCAACGATTTGATAAAAAGCTCAAATTGGTCTCTGAAAGCAGCCCAGATTTCTCAAAGCTTAGGAACAACTACGGTGATCATATGAATACAATAATTAAAGAACTTGAAAGCGATCCGTCGCTAGCACCCATTATTGATGCCATGTAAGTGGAAAAAAACATATACAAAAGTAAAATAAATTCAGTTGTCGGCACATCTATAGCTACAGATAATGTATCCTTGCAGAAATTTGATAGTGGTAAAATATAGCGCCCATATTATAATTTTGTCTATTTTCTAAACTTATGAAATTTAGATGTAAAGAATTGGAATCCGGTCTGCAAGGGTATATAATCTTTGGCGTGCCTAGGAGAGCTGTTCTTTTTTGCTGTATATATAATATTGCTATTATAAATCCTAAGTCTTAATAATCGTTAAATATATTTAATTTTAGACGAAATCTCTATGAGAAGATCAACAAAGTGATAATCGAAATAACAAAGACCACATCAGAAACTTATGAGAAATTGCACAAGTCATGTGTCGAACTTTATGAAAAGTTGAATGATCTGTGGAAAGACTCGTTACTCAAAGCATGGGAGCAGTTCGTTGTAGCTATGACAAAGCTGGTTGGACAACTTCGCATTGAGATTGTCAGTGCTTTGACAAAGACATTCAAAGATGTGATTGCTTGTCTCGAAAAATATGAGCCTGCATTAAAGAACTATGTGAAGGCTATAAACGAATCACTTAAGCCATTTCAAGAAGCAGCACAAGACCTAATTAATGTGATGGTACATGCTGTTGAAGAACTAACTAGGGAGATTAAAGAATATATAGCTATGTTGCCAACATTTGAAAGTATTCGCAATGAGCTCAGAACAAAATTTGAACAATTTAAAGTTATTGAAAGAACCCTAGAGCTCATTAACAATATTTTTGAGCAATTAAACCTCTTACCGCAGACACCGGAATCTGCCGAGTTCCTACAAAAATTGAATGAATATCTCCAAGCCAAACTTAAAAAACAGCCGCTCGATGATGAAAAATGGCTGGATGAGCTGTCAAAATTATTAGTCAAGGCCGCGCGTTCCCTTTGGGAGTCAATCAGAAGTAATACGCCAGTTGGTAGTCTTCCGGCTACCGACTTACGTACTACGTTTGGTTTCTGGCCTCATTCAGTTGATGCGTTTGCAAAGTTGCCAGCTCTGCTTTCGTTCCGATCAAGCGTCATCAATTTCCTGTTAAATGAGAACTGGGAGCATATTTTCAGTGAAGATTTGTTCTCTTCTTGGCTGTTCTTCCAAAACTTTGAGTTGCATGGTCACATTGTTGATGGCCATCACATATTCACATTTGACGGGCAGAACTATGCCTATCCAGGTAACTGCAAATATATACTTGCTCAGGATAGCGTAGATAACAACTTTACTGTGACTGCCCAGCTTAATAACGGCAAACTAAAAGGAATTACACTTGTTGATCAAGATGGAAATTACATGGAAATCAGCGATACTGTTGCTCTTAAGGTAAACGGAAAACCCGTGGAGTATCCGCAACATTTACCAGGCATTCATGCATGGCATCGCGTCTACACAGTGCAATTACATTCTGAATATGGAGTGAACATAGTGTGTACCACAGACCTTAAGGTCTGCCATGTAAATGTAAACGGATTTTATACAAGCAAAACTCGTGGCCTCCTAGGTAATGGTAACGCCGAACCCTACGATGATTACTTGCTTATCGATGGAACTCTCGCTTCCAACTCCGCGGTTTTGGGCAACGAATATGGTGTGGGCAAGTGCAGTCCCGTGGCATTCGATAAAACTCAATTGGAAAGCCCTGCACGCAATGACATATGTAGCGATGTCTTTGGCATCGAATCACCTTTGGCTCTTAATTATTTGGCATTGGACTCCAAGCCCTATCGGCAAGCATGCGACTTTGCTATGTTAAGTGTCCCCGATAAAGACAGGGAGGCAGTGGCATGCACCTTTGCCTTAGGGTACGGCTCAGCACTAAAGCTACAGAAGAGGTGGGTATTACTACCATCTCGTTGCCTTAAATGTGCTGGATCAGTTGGTCAGCGTGAGCTCGGCGAAGAGTTTACGGTAAAGACACCGACGAACAAAGCAGATGTTGTGTTTAGTGTGGACGTCAATGTAAACCCCGTTGTTATGGCCAACCTTATTGCGCCTGTAATAACCGAGTTACGTGAATCACTTAAAGTTCGTGGATTCACCGATGTCCAAGTTGGTGTCATTGTTTTTGATGAAACAAAGAAATATCAGGCACTGTTAACGAGCGACAATGGTAAAATTAACTATAAGGGAAGCGTAGCCAATATTCAACTGAACGGTCCAAAGCACTTCTGCGAAAACTGTGTGGAACAAATCATCACTGATAAGCGAATACTGGAAATATACAATGCACTCAAGGTTTTGGAAAAGACGATCATTCCTCAATCTGATGAAAAGGCATTTGATTTGGTTCTTGAATTCCCATTCCGTGCAGCTGCAGCTAAAAGCATTATTGTCGTTCGCAATAACTCGCTGGATTATAATAATTGGGTAAGCTACATGTCATGTATATACGCATTTCAATTTACTTAACATTACTAAACACTCCAATTCACACTATTTTAATTGTTTTTCAACAGCTGAAGTCCGTTCGTGTAAAAATAACAGGAACTGTTTCTAAATTCAATGGCGCACTTCTGCACTTAATAGCACCCATAGAAGGATTCGCATTGGAGGGTGTGCCAGCTGAAAAGCTAGTTGGTAAGAATTCGTTAGAGCTATTCAAACTCACATTTAATGTATCTATATGTGCGAACTCGTCTTGAATTCAGGTTTTAACGCTCGACTAGTCGCCACCTTAGATGGAAAGGATAACAAGAAGCGCACGAAATTGCAATTCGTGAACGACATGGGCACTGATTTAGTTCTCAACCATGGCGGTTGGGCATTCGACACCCAAAACTTCAATAAGCTGAAACCCGCAGATCAAAAGAAGGTGGTCAGTCAGGTCACATCCTCCATTGCCGACACACTTTTTAAAACCGAAACAGTCAGTGATTGCCGCTGTCTACCAGTGCATGGATTACATGGTCAGCACAAGTGCGCTATAAAGTCGATGAGCTTTGTGCCAAATAAAAAACCGAAGTCCAAATGAAATCAAACTCCATTTTTTCATATAAAATTATATAACATTAATTCTTTAATGAAGTTTTGACCAAATGTTTAGATTATAGACCTAAAATCAGATAAGTTATTAAAACATGTTTGTGTCTAAAAATTAACATATTATAGCACAGAAGCCTTATTAAACACAAAAAAATATACATAAATATTTGTGGTAATCAAGTTATATTCGTTCCTCTTACTGTTTATTGCTTGTCGAACCGTAATCGATAGTTGTGCGAAAGTCTCGACACCATTGGGCATGACACATAACATCGATAATATCGATAATATATCGCTAGATCTCAGTTATTGTTGTGTATTTGTTAATCAATTGCCAGCTGCAAGAAATTCTAAGTTAGCTGTGTTATGGATATGAAACAAAAAAGTAGCTTAACAAATGTCGATTCTTTACTGGTAGAGTTCAAGTTTTGCAAAGAAATGTTAAGCCAAATAGAAATTACCCACAAAGGGTAATATGTGGTGGAGAAAAAACACTTATGTGTATATTTCCATGTTATTAATATTTCAAAACGATAAAAAGTAATTCACTCCAAATATTAACCGAAAAACGCCACTTCTGGTTAAGTAGTGTGTACTTTTTACAATTTAAAGTCAAAAGACACAAAACTACACTTTTATTACACCTTGCATTGGTTAAACGAAGAACGTACGCAATGGAATCTTCAGATGAGCAACTAAGGCAATTAACAACACTGAATATTAGAAGCGACGATAGATATGTACGAACCGGAAAAGTGGCAGCTTTGGTAGACAATTTACAACAGAAGGCGAGTGCTGCATTAAGTGATGTACACAACACGAAAGCGGCACCATCCATTCCACCGAAGCCATTAAAAAAAACAATTGAAATGCCCCAGGTAATTAAATTTAAATATCACATCTCTGTATTTAAATTAAGTAATTTTTAAGGTGCCACTCAGCAAACTGGTTACGGACACCCGAGAACCGCTTTATTCCCAACCCTTGCAGAGTTTAGAATTTTCTGGAACCAAAGGAGCAGCAAGCGGTTCTAGTCTTTTACGTAAGCAACTCATTTATTCAAGTCAATCTGGTGAAAAAGCCGGCAACAGTCAAACGAATTTAGACAACCCGGCTGTATTGGAACAGCAATTGGAGGCTTTGGCATATCACAAACAGCAAATGGAAAAGAAAGGGCTTTTGGGATCACAATCTCAGTTAACGAAACAAATCACAGGCATTCCAAAATTGTCCTCCACATCTCTGAGTGGTCATACCTTTTCGAACAAAATTACTTCAATTTATAGCAATCTGCCTTCTTCAACCGAAAGCGTAACTTACGACTCTAAGACTGCATTCATGCATGTGTCCCCTCAACCAGAAGATAGCATTTTTTACTCTAATGTACAACTTACATGCCCTCAAGGTAAGTAAATGGCACAATTTCTTTCGGTGCTTATTGTAAATATAAATACAGAAACAAATTAAAATGAGCTTTTTATTACAGATTCGATTCTTGCTAACGCTAATTTTGGTTCAAAATCTTTGGCTAGAATGCTTTCCATTTGTACAAACCCATTGTCAGAAAAGGAGCTCGATGAAGATTTACCACCACCACCTAGCCCAGTGAGCTCTTCTTATAGTGAACTTCGACGGGCAAGTGATGTCTTCAACAAAGCTGTAGATTTCCAAGAAAATAGTGCAAATAAGCAGTCCTCACCATCAATATCACATACAAATTATGCCGGTCATTATACTTCACATATACCATCTCTTAAGGTAAATTATTTTGGCGAACAAAAAAAAACCTTAGAAAAACATTTTTCAAGCAATGTGCTTCTCTCATAATATGCATTAATTACAGGGATATCAAAATAAAGCGTGTACGGATTCCTATGGCTATGGTGCATTATCTCAGGTATGGTTGAACACAACAATTTTAAAGCTATAAATTATATATTTATATTTTTTAGCGATCAGCATAAATATCAAACTTCTTACCCTAGTTATAGAATTTTATTGTTCGCAATATAGTGACAGTCCCAGTTTCTTAGTCACTTTTTAGGGCAGTGTATCTCGGAGACAAGCACTTTCGACTAGAGCATTATTACTTGTTCTCCATATGTTTTTTTTTCTTATAGAGCTCTTCCACATATGATTCGATATATGAGCCCATAAATCCACGTCCACCTAGTGATATTTCGTCACGCACCAATTATAATGTATATGCATCGTACGTAAATCAAAACAATATACCGAGCAGTTCGACCAGCGGAGACAATGGACTTTTAGTAACGAGTGGTGCCGCAACTCCTTTGTATTGCAGTGGCGAAAATGGTATTCCAAATGGTATTGGATATTGTAAAAAGAATGAAAATATCGAAAGCACGAGCCAATACAATTTAACCCCCATTAATTCTGCGAGCGAAATGGAGAGTTATGGTCAGTAAATCAATTAATCATAGTCAAATGTTTGACTGAATTTAATTTATTTTACTATTAGGACGATGTTATAAATGCGGTGAACGCGTATTAGGCGAGAACAGTGGGTGCACAGCAATGGATAAAATTTACCACATTTCCTGTTTCACTTGCACTGAATGCCAATTAAATCTGCAAGGCAAACCATTTTATGCACTTGAAGGAAAACCATTTTGCGAGTATGATTATTTACAAACACTTGAAAAATGTTCTGTTTGCTTGAAACCAATTTTGGAGCGCATTCTTAGGGCCACAGGAAAACCGTATCATCCGCAGTGCTTTACTTGTGTTGTATGTGGAAACAGCTTAGATGGTAAATACAAACATTGATTAAAACCGAAATATTATTAAATTAAACAATATGAATATTATCGTTTTACAGCAATCCCATTCACAGTTGATGCCACCAATCAGAATTATTGTATTGCTGATTTTCACAAGTAAGTTAAACCAACTAAATATAAAAAATACGATTTTTAAAAATTAATTTGAAACCAGGAAATTTGCGCCTCGGTGCTGTGTTTGCCAAGAGCCTATTATGCCAGAGCCGGGACAAGAAGAAACAGTGCGAGTAGTTGCCCTCGACCGCAGCTTCCACCTAGAATGTTATAAATGCGAGGTGAGTACAACCGAACAACTTGCTACCGCATTATACTCACAAGTAACTGTGACTGTGTAACTTTAAACAGGACTGTGCCCTCTTATTGTCATCAGAAGCGGATGGTCGTGGATGTTACCCTTTAGATGATCATGTGCTTTGTAAAAGCTGTAATGCTCGACGAGTTCAAGTTTTAACAAATCGTATGACTTCAGAACTTTAAAAAGCTTGTAATAAATATACTCCTAAATTGTATATTATTATTATATTATTGCATAAATACGTGCAGTTAATTAGCCACTTTTAAACAGTATCAAACTCATTCCAATATGTATATTCGAACGCTTTCATTCCATACTTTATAAAATAAAGCAACTTATTACCAATATATGAAAATATTTTTAAAAGTGGATAAATATCTTTAAGATAGCCCCCAAAAGTAAGAGTATATATTGCATAGGAATAATAAACGAAATGGCAATGCGGTACACGCTCCACTGCTTAATTAAAATACTCACTGATAGGGTAAACTAATGCTTGACATGTATTTTATTAAAAGCATGTGCAGCTATCGATAACTTGAAGCATAAACTCAAAAGCTCTAGGTTGTTTGAAGGAAGAACAGTTTTTTCGGTCATGCGTCGAAATGGTGAAGACTCTCCAAATTTGCGCTTTGGAGACTTTCGCTTCCAATTTACCGCTCAGAGAGAATACAGAATAAAGAGGCGAACTGGGATACAGAAATATAAAGCACAATACATATACAACATATATGCATTCCTATAGCTGTTCCTGATGCTGCTCGGTATCGAAAGCCATCAGTATTGAATTCGCTTTGCTATCCAACAGACGTTTAATAAAACAATACTTAATACATACATATATATACAAGTCGCGTGTCGCCTGGTCCCGTCAACCATGTATATACTATAGTGAAACATATTTAAAACACAATATATGTATATGCATACGTACGTATGTACATATAAATTCATTTTGTTGGATACAAAGTTTATACGTATACGAAATATATTCATAGGTTTGAGTGTACCCCTCTATGTGCATATATGCTTATAAATACATACACATGTATTCACGTTTATGTATGTAAAAATTTCGTGACATTATTATGTATGTTCATAGGAATCAATTTATGTATATATTTATCACATCGCTGATGGAACTGCCCCTTGCATATCTTTACACACCAAATATAAATACTTATATACATAGGTTAATATCAATGGATATACATATTTATCCGTTCATGTGCATTTCCAAAGCTGTGTTTGTATATGCGAATGTAAATTTATATGAGTTTGCATATAATAATAGTAAATCAACTGAATTTTGAAACGCAGCTAGCGCTATTTAATGGAGCGGCTACAGCACAGATACAAACTTTGCATACATATATTTATATAAATATAGATTTAAAAAAAATATATGTATATAAGTACATATATTTTGTGTACATATGTATCGATACGTGAGTTTTCTGGAAAGTGATAAATTCGTTCGTTCGTTCGCATATTGAAATATGTGTACATGTGATTTATGTATATCTATGTACATGTGTTTAAAAAAAATTTAATATGACGCTTTATATGTACCAGCTAAAGTTGTAAAAAGGTTTTTTGTACAAAAAGGTACGCAGATATGTGTATAAAATTTGTACTTTTTCGCCTCGCCCAATTTCCAAAGGACATTAATATCCTTAAACATGTACGTGTACATATATATGATATACATACGCCATCTACGCATGTGTGCACAATTACGCTTTATATGTGTGTATTTTACTTAAATCCAATTTTATGATTCTCTTAGAAATAGATTATGCATTTCATACATACATAAATAAATGTTTCCGTATATGTATAAATGCGGTCAAGGACACACATAAATATATATTACATACTTGTTCTTGTACATAAAATTGTTGATTTGACAATTTTTGTACCTGACATACATATTCGTTTTAATTATTGTAAAAACACATACGTGAGTAGCATTATCCGTATTATTTACTAGGAAGTGCATAAGCATTATGACATGATATGTAGATGATAAAGCTCTGCTCTGCTCTCAATCGAAATGCGTACGTTAACTTTATTTACATAAATGTTTCTTAAAACATGCGTAGATTGTATACACATACATATACAAAGTAAATGTGTATGTATTCTTATACCCTCCCTGCAGCAGACATTACTGTCAATTGGAAAATCGGTGGAAAATTCATGCGCAGCTATAATGGAATGTGGAAGCAAGAGAAACATGTACACAAATATACCTAAATAGATATGTATGTGCATACATATATATGTATATAGACATATATATACATATACAATCTACAGCTACATACATGCATCTTTAGCTATATATGTGTATGATGTATATATATGTATGTACGTGTGCATATCAATTGTCATGTATGCGTTAAAATACAGTAGATAGCTGCCGAGATATCAGTTAAATGAATATTGCCGTATATGTATGCATGAACATAGATGCGTATTGATGTATGTACATGTGTATACTCAAAAACTTGTTGCAATTTGTAATGTAATTGCAATTAATAAAATAGTAAACACAACGTATTTTAGATGGTTTACTTCATAATATCTTCTTTTATATGTATCAGATTTGTGATTGTTGTGGAACTCAGTGCACGTATTGACTTGTCAGCGATGAATAATTTAAAGCAGTAGCGACTGGATTTTTTTTTGCGTTTTTTTACGTTGCCAAATAACGTATGTTTACGTGCTGAAGTAAGTAAGCTGGAATGGACATTTCATTATCTCTATATTTTAATGTTGTGTTAAAAAATACACTGCGTGACGGACTCTATGAATTCGCTACCATTAGTTGATATGGATTGCTTTGCTTGCTTTCCAGTCAAACCCTCTGTTGAAATAAATTTTTGTGGGTATAACTAACAAATACCTGCTTTTATATTTAAGTATGTGTACATATTGTACGTGATAAACAATTTATCGATAATGAACGACGACCAAAGCATGCATTACCTAGACATGTAGATATATATGTATATGCATGTACATTTTTATAAATGTTTTGCTCAATTTGTTTGTGTACATATGACGTACGTATTTAAATAAATTCTCACATAAATACTGAAAAGTATTTTTCTGGTTGAAAACATGTGGGATTTGACCATCTGTTGAATATGCTAAAAATGCGTTGCAACAAATTTTCTCCGTTCCGGTGCATGTCGGTAGTCTAACACATTTTCACGTTACTGACCGTACATGTATATACATATGTATGTTTGAACATAGCAAAGTGAAGCTGCACATATGCAAACTTATTCTTTGGAAATTGACTCAGAATTTGTGTGTATGTTATATGCTATGAATTGGATATAGAAATTGTTATTCCAAAGGAATAGAAAATATTTTCGGTTAACGTGAGTGCAAATAGCAAACTACATTTTGTAATGAAAGTACTCATAATAATTCATAATAACAAACACATTTTAATTAACTACTTTCATCGATTATGCCGTAGGTGAAGTACAAAAATATATGCACTTAAATGTCGTATCATTTACAAAACTAATTAGAACCAGCTGTGTGCAGTGTGGCCGTAAAATTGTGTGATCTTACCTAAAAATCGATGGGGGAAATCGATTATATTGTTGTAAATTACAGTATGTAAATTGTACTAAAAAGAAAATAAGGAAATTATAATCGTTTTAAATTAATTACATAAATGTGTATTAATCTAAAATATTTATGAATTAATATTTATTTTGTATAGAAACCCCATTTAATTGGAGAAGCAAAAAAACAAGAATCGAAAAAACAAGACTAAATAACACGGAAGTCACAAAATATTAAAATATACACCAAATACAAGGGTTGGTAAAGTTTTCTTGCAAAAAGGCTTGGCGGCTAAGTGCAAAGCACTTTTATAGACACACACGCACGATAGATTTTCTCAAGTGTGCCATCGCGATGGCTGCTCCAGCAGCCTGTACGCGTTTTTCGGACAATTACGATATCAAAGAGGAACTCGGAAAGTACGTAAACAACGCGGACAGCCAGAAGAAATAAAGTAAATCAATTGACATGAATTTATGATTTTCCAGGGGCGCCTTTTCAATTGTAAAAAGATGTGTCCAAAAATCAACGGGATTCGAGTTTGCGGCAAAGATTATAAATACCAAGAAGCTAACAGCTAGAGGTAAGAATATATACCCTTTATATTCATACTTATGCATTATTTGAAAATTTTCTTGCAGATTTCCAGAAACTAGAACGAGAAGCTCGGATTTGTAGAAAACTCCATCATCCTAATATTGGTATGATATAACACGATAAGTTCCATATTTCAGGCGATTCTAGTCGTTAAAGCCATGTCCGTTAACCATATCTGTTTGATTGTTTTACTACTCTATAACTCAGTTCTGTAGATAAATATTAAATTCCTTTCACCGCCACTACTTTACAACTTTAAGTCTGCCGAACCTAATAGTACAAACAAAAAACTTATTCTGATACATCATAACTGTTATAAATAAGTAATGCAAATACATATAAATTTTTATGGAAATAAGAAGTGTTGCTTACACTTAATAACGCTTATTTTTCACTTTTGTCACTTTCAGTTCGATTGCATGACAGCATACAGGAGGAAAACTATCATTATCTTGTTTTTGATCTGTAAGTAGCACTCTCACAATTTTTTTATTTGTACATGTACTAATATGTTATGTACATTGTTAATAACAAAAACTAAAGAGAGTGTAACTGATCGTTGTTGTGAAAAACTCTTGGGTCTCTTTGTGGATAAAGCAATGACTTGACTATTGTTTATTGAGATTCATAGTTCATCCTTTCCCCTCCGAGTTCTGTTTTACTCACATACAACTCCCTAAAATATGCACACTAACTAATTATGTACATAGTACTAACACAAAGTTGTAAACAAGAATTAAATTACAATTTCCGAATGAAAGCAATCTACCAATCAACAAAATTGACTATACTAAATACATTTACAGTGTAACTGGTGGTGAACTTTTCGAAGATATTGTTGCACGTGAATTTTATTCAGAGGCTGATGCATCACATTGTATTCAGCAAATATTGGAATCGGTCAATCACTGCCACCAGAATGGTGTAGTGCATCGAGATCTCAAACCTGAGAATTTACTATTAGCTAGTAAGGCAAAGGGTGCAGCTGTGAAACTCGCTGACTTTGGTCTAGCCATTGAAGTACAAGGTGATCACCAAGCCTGGTTTGGATTTGCTGGTACTCCCGGTTATCTATCGCCAGAGGTATTGAAGAAGGAGCCATATGGCAAATCGGTAGATATATGGGCATGCGGTAAGCAGATGAAACTTTCATATATTTTAAGTACTTATGTGTGTATGTAGTACATTGATGTAATTTTTACTAACGCTCCGATACTATTAACTCATACATAACATACTTTGTAAATGTAACTAAACATATATATTGTTTATATGCAGGAGTTATTCTCTACATATTGCTGGTTGGCTATCCGCCGTTTTGGGACGAGGATCAGCACCGCTTGTATTCACAAATAAAGGCAGGGGCCTATGATGTAAGAATAATTATCTATTGCCATAAAACCAAAATGTTATTATTTAAACAAATTTCCATACTTTGTCCAGTTAATATGCAATTATACGAAGCTATGAAAATATCGCACAATATATTTAATTAAGATTAAGAAAAGAAGCACACTAACGGATCTATCTAGATAAAATATGTTCAACATTGATCATCTTTATTAAGTAGGTATTTGTTTATCTTTTATTGTAGTACCCTTCGCCAGAATGGGACACGGTCACGCCAGAGGCAAAAAATTTGATTAATCAAATGCTCACTGTGAACCCCAATAAGCGGATCACAGCAGCTGAGGCTCTGAAGCACCCATGGATTTGTGTACGCTTGTGCTTAATACTTATTATTTCTGTAAATTTCTTGATTTATTTGTTTAACCATTTATAGCAACGAGAACGTGTGGCTTCTGTGGTACATCGTCAAGAGACCGTTGACTGTCTTAAAAAATTCAATGCTCGCCGCAAGCTTAAGGGCGCAATACTGACAACGATGCTTGCAACTAGGAACTTCTCTAGTAAGTGGATTAACTCTTATTCAAAAAAAAAAAATATATATATATATATATATATACATATATGTATACTTGGTTATTTTCGTTTGTAGGTAGAAGCATGATCACCAAAAAAGGTGATGGATCTCAAGTTAAGGAGTCAACTGATTCTTCAAGCACAACATTAGAGGACGATGACGTAAAGGGTAAATACTTAAACTCCATTAGATACGTAGTCGGGATATATGATTTTTAACGATTTCATCACGGATGCCAGTAGGGGCCGAATTAGCATTTAGATGAGTTGAACTTGTTAGGTAACAATTAACAGTTGAATGAATGCCTAGCCAAAATACAATTTAAACACACAGAAAGATAGTGAATATAAGCATACAATATATAAAATCTATATATTCATAATAATTATTTACAGATATATGTATATATATTTTATGAATACATATTTTCATATATATCTTATATATGTATATATGAATTAAAACTATATATAGGCTCTCTACCATATTATGACCTAATGTCGCTTTCTGTAGTCCATATAGCTCGGTACTTTCATTAACGCATAATTTTGAATTTACTCGAATTATAATCTATTAAATATGCACGCTTATTGTATTTTTGATCTTCAGTGTCGTTTTCGTAGTTGTCGTACCACGTTTTTAATATGCTTGTATATAATCATTTTTTTCATGTTTCATTGTTTCATATTGTATTGTTTTGTACAATTTCAATTTCTTTCAACATCTGAAATTTTAATGCTTACCACATTGAGTCTTATTGATTATATTAATTAAAAATATTATTGTTAGTTCCATAAACTTGGTTGTTTTTTTTTTTTCCTGTATATATTGAAAAACAGTTGTATAAAAATATGTATGTAACTGACATAAGAAATCTGACTCCATAAAGTAAATATATTCTTGATCGGTATCAGCAGCCCAGTCTATCTACCCATTTCAGTGTATCCGTCGGTCCGGCTAAGCACGCGGCTTTGAAATACTAAAAATAATTGAAACATCACAATTTAGAATATATGTTCGATAAAATTTGCTTACTCAATCTATAAAAATTCAGAGTATATATTAGTCAAAGTCTCACGACTACAGTATTTTTGCTTTTTTAAAGCATCGTTAAGTGAAATATAATTAATATACCTTCACAACCAACTAGGTATCCTAGCTCTTATAATTTTTATTACGTTTTAGTATGATATAATTGTTTTTTTTTTATGATTTGCTCTAAAAACATACATAATTGTGAACTTAAACTTATATAATTAAAGTCCAACATTACACATTTATTAATTACCAGAGGAGTACAAAAATCCAAAGCTCATTGTGTATTTGCGAGCGTATAAAGTTATTTGGTAATATATATAATATAAACATAATATAAAACATTTTGCTATTATTTTACGCTCGCAATTACAGACTGAACATAAAAATAATAACAACTATTGGAATCAACACAGTTGCATTTTCAAATATGATATTTGTTTTTTTTTTTAGAAGATAAAAAAGGAATCGTTGATCGCAGTACCACAGTCATATCAAAAGACCCCGAAGGTAAATTTTCATTTTCATTCTTCGTTTCAAAATATTTTTTATAACTAACAAAAAGAGTGTACAAATATATTCGTGTAAATGTATATTTGTGTACTCTTTTTCATAGAGTTCTGTAACATGCTATGCTCAAAATCATTATCATGTGTAACTTTGTGTCCCTTTCCACCAGAACGCTTGGGTTTTATTCATTTTACCAATTGTGTTTCCTGGAAGTCAGTTTGAGGAATGAATTAAGTTAATGCTTTTAAAGTAATGATTAAAAGGGATTTAAAGTCAATTTCGTGGTCTAGTTAGAGCTGTCAGTTGTTAATCAAGACTGTTGTTATCATGCAACTAGCTTAAAGGCGTCATCTTGATGGATTTGATTTTAATTTCAGCGTTGGAGATGCTAAGCTTGGATTAAATTGGAATCGGTACTTAACATACCTTCGCCTCTTTCAACATTCGACCAGATCTCTCACTTGCTCAATTTATAACTCCCTGACTTTTTAAAAAGGTTAGAACTAATTGTAGAACATTTTTTCTTAAAATTTGTTCAAGACAAAAATATTTGAATAGTACAGCCAGACATAATACAAATAATGCGGAATTCCCCTTACAAATTCAGAAAGTGCAATTGTAATGAACAAAATCCTTTTGATTAAGTTTCAACCTTTGCTCGAGTTCTTGTTCTCCGCAAAATATGTTCCAGAGTAATATCGGTTTTATTTTTAACTCAGTACCCAATTGTCACACATAGTTAATTGGGCAACAACCATGCAGCGGTTCAATCATTGAAATCAAACGCAAAATAATCTAATGACATATCTGTATAATATTTCTCCAGTCCTAGTCGCTTCACGCTGCATACAACTTTTTTAATACTAATTCGCATTTTACAAGTGGCCGGGGTGAATCAATAATTATTGCTGTTATTGTACTGACCGTACACATTGTTTATGTAAATACTAGGCGTCCAATCACAGGTCCAAGCAAATCCGACGATCAACTTTTCGTTCAACATTAACCACTACGGGTCAGCGTGTACATCTTCGCTTCCAGTACCATTCAGCGTTGGCTTCACCAAAGTAGATGCCAACAAACACGCCAGTATCAATATAAATACAAATAACAAAACCAATACAAATAGAATTGATGGCTTCGATTTAAAATGTCAAAGTCACGATTTTAGCAACCAAATACAATCAAACTCCCGCCTCAGAGGTGAGTATGCTCCAGTATGCCAGACATTTTCTACAAAACTGAACAGTACAATTGCCAGTTGAATATGCGACTTCCAAATAAAAAATAAATGGCGTATATGTATTTCATTCGATCGCTACTATTATTGTATGTACATATAAGTATATCTATTTGTTTTATTCTTTCTGATCTATTGCAGATCGCATGCTAAATTTTTGCTGTTTGTCCAAAAAAGGAAGCTTCTAATTCAGCTGCGAATGCAAGCATACGTAGGTATCGGTATCTCGTCAACTCGCATAATCTGTAGCTTTTACAAGAGTGTCTGGCATCGTATTACATAATAGTAGTACCTGTGTATCTATCTCAAATTAGTTGATGAGTCTGTTGGTGTTGAAAGTTAGCAAAGTGCTTGGCGCTCTATCTTAAAATGCGTACGCATATGCGTACTTTTTAATAAACTTATTATGTAAATGTGATCCATCCCGCCTATATATGTGAGGTTAAGTTGAGTTAACATTTTGTGAACACATATCTTAAAAACAAGTCCGACTACTGCTGTATTAAAAATGTCGGTCATGACTCTCGTTTTGAGCTAGGAGCATTTTTTTATGCAAAACCAATTCACCTAAACAATCTGATCTGTATTAAAATCATACTTGCCATATTCATATATTGACATACATACAAATTTTATGAAAAGCTCGAGTCCTCATTTATACATTGAATTTTGTCTTATTTATTGTCGTGTTCACATATACTTATACATATATATTTAAAAATAAATATATATATATATATATATATAAATGTGAATTTTAGAAATAAGGATTGTCTGTCCTGCTAAAACTTGCCAGCAAATCTCAGGAAACTCACAATGCTCTTCAGGTATGTATGTCAAAGTGCCTTTTCCTGAGCTCCCATTTTCTGTTAATCAATTTCTTGCATGTTCTTACTTATCAGTGTATATTACACATTTAATTTTGTACTTCAATGAATGCTTGTCTTGTCGTATGAAAACATGCATTTTGATTTATTATTATGAAGGGATTTCGATACACATTTTGTGCCTTCTTAATTGCTCTTCTGTACAGTAAGATGTACCAGATTATTTACATGCTAAGATGTGTAAGAAGTGCATATGTAGTTAGAAATTATAGTGAAGAGGGATGGTCAACAGTTCATTTAAACTTTGTTTTAATGGAAAGAAATAATTTTTCTTGTGACTTAGAAAATCTATTTAATAAAATTATACATCCTCTTGAACTATAAATTACTCATTTCAAGTACAAGTACAATTTTGATCAACACGGTGGTAAAATTATAAAAAAAATTAAGCAGCAGCGTGTAAATTTGGCACATGCATCAGCTATTATTATTATACCTATGGACTTCTTTATTTAATTTATCAATATCTGTTAAAAGACTGTATTTGGGTGCTTTAGTCGAGAAAGCTTTTCAAAAATATACTCTACTAAAGTTTTTTCCCATTATCATATGGTAATTGGAAATGTTGATGAATGTTTGAGTATAAATATCTATGTCGTCAACGATTTATAATAATTAAGACTTGGGATGAGGGTATTTCAAAGTCAACCGCTTTCAACTATCGCACTCTATCCTGTTTATGTAGCAAATGTAGTACCAGCGTAGATAATTATTTAGATCAAGAGCCACTGTTTTATTTACATTCATAAGAGTACGCGGCTTGAAAATGCTTAACAGTTCATTTACATTCTAATCATTCGTAATTGAAATTAAAAACAATACTGCGTAATGTGTAGATCTGTATTTATGTGTTTATAAATTGTGAAGAACTGCTCTTATCGAATAATAATTTGGTATATACATTCATATAACAATTTGCGTACGTCCATAAGTGTATATGTATGTTCATTCCTATAGCTTATACCTATTTGTATATGACATACATATAGGTATACTTCATATATATGTAAACGATTGTCGAAACGCCATGTACTTTAATTTTCAAGAGTTTACCGAAATACCATTATATACATTTAGTTGTGTTATGATTGTTCTGTTGCGCTGTTCCACTGGTGCGTTGGTTGGATCGTTCAATTGTATTTCTCATCCTACTATCGCTCGTAATCGAATTTCATCAGTGGTTGTAATTTCTGTACAACTACGACTATAAATAATGTACACTTTTGAATATAAACTGACTTGCTTCCCTGATTCGCTATTATTACTTAACATCATGGAAACAAATATATATATACAAAGCAGCCAGACGACAGGAAATAATAAAGATCACAGAACAGTTGATTGAGGCCATCAATAGCGGTGAATTCGACGGATATACGTAAGTTAATCTTTGATACTGTGGATTACTCAAAACGAATCTTTTACTTTGTGTTGTTATATTATTGACAATTTTTTCCGTGTAGTAAAATTTGTGATCCACATCTGACTGCCTTTGAGCCAGAAGCATTGGGTAATTTGGTCGAAGGAATTGATTTTCACAAATTCTACTTTGAAAATGGTATATATTTCTTGGCTAAGGAAGTTGTTGTATTTTATGTATAATGATTATAATTTTATTTTCTAACAGTTCTTGGCAAAAATTGCAAAGCCATTAACACTACAATATTGAATCCGCACGTCCACTTATTGGGAGAAGAAGCCGCTTGTATCGCATATGTAAGACTTACGCAATACATTGACAAGTGAGTGAATTTATGTTCGTTTTAAAAATAAGTTTTAATTTTTAGTTTAATTTTGGAACTTGTTCACTTACACGCAATTTAAAACGTCGAATCAACCTAAACTAAAATGGAGGCTTGAAATTGATTTTTACCCATCTGCCCTTAAATGTTTTTATATATTGTTTAATATAAATTTCTTTCAAACACGTTCTAAAATTCAACTAGGCAAGGCCACGCACACACTCATCAATCGGAGGAGACACGTGTATGGCACCGGCGCGACAACAAGTGGCAAAATGTGCACTTTCACCGAAGTGCATCAGGAAAGATTAGCGGGGCAACGACTTTCGATTTTGTATCACAGAAGTAGGCGGACCACCTATGCGCCACTGAAGTTAAAATATAGCATCAATAATTCGCTCCGATAGCTTAATATGATCTATGTTTATAAAACATTATAAGAAACAGCAGCAACAACAACAGTAATCACTGTTGATGTGTAATTGAACAAACGAAAATTTATTATTTATAATATGAGAAGAAAATTAAAAAGTGTTCGTTTCCTCTTATAAAATAATTTTAGTTTCTTTACTGATCATATATGTTGTCTTCTGCATTATATTATTAAATATTGTATGTATGTGTAACTGAAAGTCAAAAGCTTAATGAAAGCGAAATTACTACAAATATGTATTGTATAAATGGATGAACGTGTCCAGGAAATAGTTTACAAGCACTCAGAAATAAATTATCTAAATGCTTTGAATCATTTAAAAAATAAAAGCAAGCGGAATAAAAAATTTATCACGTTAAATGCAAGTGAATCGAGAAAATTTAACCCCCTCCCTTTATACATATAAATATGAATAAATATTCGATTACAACAATCAAATTCAATGTTTACATAATAACTCCCTAGAGGGTTTCTACTACATATGCTGAATATGGAAAAAATATTAAAACTGTACGCTACTGACAAGTAGTACCACATCCATATACATACCAACACTTCTTTGCTATTGAACACACACGCATGCACATACGAAGAAAATTTTACAATGTGAATGCATGTGACAATAGAAATATACTTGCCTAAAAGAATCTCTACTAGCACACACATATACAGCCGCCTACATATAAAGCTTGAGCTAGCTATCCACTTGTACGCACTTCCTACAAACATACATAGAAGCAAATATGTGTTTCAGTATGAAAATATAATTGTATATGAAATTGGTTATACATGCCGACTTACTTATCTAAGCATATTAAAAACTTATCATGTTATTAACATTCAATTTGGATACTTCAAGTGTGAAAACATAAAAAAAAAAAAAACAAATAAATCGAAACAAGAAAACTGCATACACGAATAAATATTATGATCGGAGTCACGATATTGCAAAGCATTAGTTAAAGAATAAATATTAGCATTTGCAAATTAAACTATACTAAAAATTACAACCAAACAAAAAAAAAAACACAAAAAACTATAGATAATTGTTAAATAAAATAATAACTCCAAATGATTGGTACTGTACAGTACTGAATTAGGAAACAAAACTGGCTCAGTTCAGATTCAGGCTTATCCTTAACAGATCACGGTTCCAGTTGGTCGCTTACATTACTACTCATCATAGGTAAAGACGTTAATGCGGATACCTAAGTTTTTGTATAATATACTTAATGTGGTTACCATGCAGCCACAACAACCATATGCAACCAATACTTAAATACAAAAAAAAAGTTTTATTATGCTTATTATTATGTGTTTTTAAACAAATTTTTTTTTTTCGTATTAAAATGAATTTTTCAATAAAAATATATTAAACTAGAAAAACTGAATACTTTGATTAAAAAATCAAATCAAAAAGATCATCTGAATGCTTAATATGAAATTCCCCTTTTCAAATTGAAATCGTCTCTAAGCAAGTGTGCTAGGCTGTCTCAATAGATATGCATGTAATTCAAATTGTACTTTTTTATGTATGTAATGTATGTGTGTGTGTGCGTGTTTTTTCGTTAGAGTAAATGTAAATTTGTAAATTAATGTTTTAAAAATTTCAGTTGTTGATTTTAACAGAAACTGTAATTATTAAATACAAATCTAGAACAATTCTGTATGTAAAAGTATACAAAAATTTTTGGAGTACAAATTTGTGTCAAGTAGTCGGCACAAATGAGTGTTCAACTATTATGTGCATTCAGTTATTTATAAAATTATACCAGTGTCATGTTTATGTCATGTTACATGTTTAAATCATACCCACTATCATCACTATCACGTAATACTTATGATACCAAACGTGAATGTATCAGATAAAATGTTTAGTTGATTAATTTAATCATTTATGCAGACTGTTTCAAAAATCTTCAAACTACGGAACACATCTAAAGTGTTTTATTAAATTAAAAAAAGAAATTCTTAAAAAAATAACATAATGAATTAAGAACATCCAAACAAAATTCTCATCTATTATTACAAATTTAAAGAATGTACTTCTTGTGCACAAATAATGTAAAACAAAAGAAAATTAAAAAATGCAGTGATTAAAATACATAATGAATGCTTAGATACATAATTACACACATACATATGTACATAAATATTTGTCGATAATAATAATTACTCACATGAACCTATAATTCACAAAACGTTATGAAACTGACTTCTTACTAACGTTAATGTGGTTAATGTTGTGTATGCATGTTCAATAAATCTAAAGCAACAGGAATAAATTTATTATTAACGATTTTCTAGTATTTAACATGTTTTCTTAAATTATCTTCTTAAACATACTTATGATATGATATTATAAGAATAAACCATAATACATATAAATTCAAATACATTTACAAATCAATCGAAGAGTTGTTATAAACAATGAAGCACATTAAGAGATAGAACGTAATAAATTGTTTATCGAATGTTCCAAAAAGAAAACCATTAAACAACCACAAAGAACGATTGCCTATTCGAATTACATAATTGCTGTAGTTGATGTCCTCAAGATACTATAAAGAATACATGTTTGAAAAAAATTACGGTAACAACTCCAAAAACCAATATTAATTATTAAAAATTTATGATTTATGAACTACAAATACATACTTAATAAAAATTATTACAAATATCATCATTTATATATGATTATCGCCTTAAACACTGTTAGATTTCCCATCGAATGAAGAAAGTGTGCAATAAAGCTGTTCAAATTTTTGTTATCAAACATGAAGACATATCTAGAGAGATCATACCAAAAGTTGTGGCCCGTGTCTAAAAGCACTTTTTGGAAGTATGGTGACAGACAAGTGTTTAAGAAGTGCGGCCAAACTGTCGCGTGTGCAGACGACGGTGATTTGCAGTCGGCTGTGGTCCACCATTATAATACATCAATCGTTAGGCCAGCTCTTCACAATGAATGGCTGCACTTGAGGACACAAAACATAGCAGAGCCACGTATTTCACTTCCTCTGCGCACCATGCTAAATAAGGGAGACAAATACGCTGAAAAAGCTATAATGCTCTGGGCAATGCTATAAACAGAATTACTGGACAAATTATCAAAAATAAATAAATCTTTTCCTTGAGTTGAGTTGAGAAAAAATTTCACAACTATAAAATCATTTGATAGATTGGTACACTCGTGTATGTTTAATTATGTTTATTTTTTCGTCAGACTCATGACAACTTTAATGCTTAATTCATTTGAATATTATTTCGCAAAAATATTTTTAGTTTAGGCTGCTTCCTTGGCTAGACGGTCGGCCTTTTCAACCACTTCTTCGATTGGACCCACCATATAAAACGCAACCTCGGGCAGATGGTCGTATTCGCCAGCCAAAATCTGTGAGAAGCCTTTAATGGTTTGCTCCAGAGGCACTAGTTTGCCTGCATGACCTGTAAAGACCTCAGCGACCTGGAATGGCTGCGACAAGAAGCGCTGGATCTTGCGTGCACGTGCGACGGTCAATTTATCCTCCTCAGACAATTCATCCATACCCAAAATAGCGATAATATCCTGCAAAGATTTGTAATCTTGCAAGATTTTTTGCACGCCACGAGCGACGTTGTAGTGTTCCTGCCCAATGATGTTTGGATCCATAATACGGGAAGTGGAATCCAAAGGATCCACAGCTGGATAGATTCCCAACTCGGCGATGGCACGTGACAAGACAGTGGTGGCATCCAAATGAGCGAAAGTTGTTGCTGGAGCTGGATCGGTCAAATCGTCAGCTGGCACATAAATAGCCTGCACCGAAGTGATTGAGCCCTTCTTGGTTGTGGTAATACGCTCTTGCATAGAACCCATATCAGTAGCCAAAGTGGGCTGATAACCTACAGCCGATGGAATACGGCCCAGAAGAGCAGACACTTCGGAACCGGCCTGGGTGAATCGGAAAATGTTGTCAATGAAAAGCAACACATCTTGCCCCTCCTGGTCACGGAAGTACTCTGCAACGGTGAGACCAGTTAAAGCAACTCGAGCACGAGCGCCTGGAGGTTCATTCATTTGGCCGTACACGAGAGCCACCTTTGACGTCTTATCCTTCAGCGAAATGACGCCAGATTCAATCATTTCGTTATACAAATCATTGCCTTCACGGGTGCGCTCACCAACCCCAGCGAAAACAGAGTAACCACCATGTGCCTTGGCCACGTTGTTGATCAGCTCCATAATGAGTACAGTTTTTCCAACTCCAGCACCACCAAAGAGACCAATCTTACCACCCTTAGCATAGGGTGCCAAAAGATCTACCACCTTAATTCCAGTAACTAAAATTTCCTGCTCGACTGACATTTCCACAAATTCAGGAGCTTCAGCGTGAATTGGAGCCGTCTTATCAGTTGGAATTGGGCCGCGTTCATCAATGGGTTCACCTTTTAATTTAAATTGTTTTATTCACTTCATACTTAAAATAATAATGCAGCTAATATAATTGAGTTCACTTACCAATCACATTAATAATGCGTCCCAAAGTCTCAGCTCCAACTGGAATACGGATGGGATAGCCAGTATCGAGAACCTTCTGTCCACGTACCAAACCCTCAGTACCATCCATAGCTATAGTTCGCACGGTGTTCTCACCCAAATGCTGGGCAACTTCCAGTACCAAGCGCGGTGAACGGTTGTCAACTTCCAAGGCATTTAGAATTGGTGGCAAGTTATCATCGAATTGCACGTCAACGACGGCACCAATTACAGCCACAATCTTGCCATTGGCTCCAGCAGCCGCCTTAGCAGCTGCCTTGGCGGCATGGCCGCGAGCTGCAAAAAACAAAATCATTTTACCTGTGTCAATATGTGCATCGTGTGAGCTTTTTATGTGACTGATCACATACTATGTCTTTTTTGTTCATGTATGTTCTGTGTGTATACGAATGTTACGTCACAAGAGCATCTCTTAATAATGTAATTGAAGTTTTCATAAGTGGATATAAAGTATGAGTAAAATGAACTGAATCGTACATTTTTAAGCCAATTCAAGCACCGAATAGTTTTTAAATAGATATTTGCACATACATTGCATGTACAATCTCACTTTAAAAAAAAAGTATGGTTTAAACAAAAGATTGGACAAATACAATTCTGATTTTATATTTTCTGAATTATCTTATTCACATTCGCATATGTACAGTAAGTCAAATTTAACTATTGATATTTTAATTATTATGCAATCAGTTATTCATTACAAGCACAATTTAGGTTATGTTCGGGTTTTCTCATTCTACATCGATACGTCTAGCAATCCAAATTAAAAAAAAGAATTTTTGCGGTAAAATAAATACCTCACATGTTACTAATTTAAATTCTCCTAATAATGTGTGTACTTACACAATTGCCCCAAAAATGGTAGCAAATTTTTATCAGCTTTAGCGGCAGCACGTAACGCAAACATTTTTCACCAACTGACGGAGGTTTGAAGAAGTAGTCGTCTTTCGTCGTAAAATTAATACATAACTTTTATCACGGTCGCATTCACATTTGTCGATAGTCACTGTAGCATTAGAGTATAAATCGATAGTTTATTTCACAATCAAATTATAAAATATTATTTGGTTGTAGGAATAGATAGATAGATAATACTTAGCCGTAGCAATCTTATTCCAAATAGCCGGCATTTCCTTAATTGCTTATGTATACATTTTGATTATATATTTTATTATTTTTTATACCATTGCACTGCATTATATAATAACGATGAGAATTGTAGTATTTTTTAATACCACACTATCGAGGCGAATAACTTCATAAAAGAAATATGGACATTATTTGATAATTACTTATAAATATATACATGCATTTATATTCCAACTTGTTTTGTACATGGTTTTATTTCATTTCGTTCCACTCAGTATAATTCCGATAATATTCAGTTCATCATTAGATTTAGACATTCACATCGAAAATTTAAACATGTTTAACGAAAAAGTTAAAATTCTAAATGTTTGTTTATTTCTTTCATAAAAATGTTTAAGAAGGCTGCAATGGTGTTGTGTTGTATGCCTAGTGCTTGAACTTTGACTACTAAAACTTCACAAGACTTACAAGTATTATTTAAGGTACTTGTTCCTATTACTATTCGTAATTTATGTCGACTAATTTTTATTTATCAAATAATCAACGTTTTCGTCGTAGCTCCATTAATTTCTCGATCATATGGGATATGTATTTTGTTCAATATAGAGCTCTGTTTTCTGGTGCTGGTTTCATTGGGTTAAATGTTTATGGCAAATTTCGGAAATAGCAATTCGAATCAGTGCAAAGCTTTTCTTACTTTCGTTTTATTTTGGTGGAGCCAACTTTTTATATATTCTAGATGTACACATATTACATGGGAAATAGTTTTTTTTCTATTAGTTTTAGTAACGTGAGATCAGTCTTTTATATCAGACTGGTAATAATGCCTGCAAGAGTATTTACTTTTCGCACAAAAAATGGGAATTATTATTTATTCATTTTAAGCGCACATGCCGAACAAAAACTTGCTTAATACTGTATACTCATACATGTAAAAATATATATTTGTATGTACGTAGATACATATTTAGTTTGTATGTATTTATTATTTTAATTTCCTTTCCATCTTGCACTGCTGTATGCGAAAAATACCCAGATTCGCATGTTCACAAATTATGCCTTCTCGCTCTAACCCAAGCTCTTTTTTTATTCACTGAAGACTCATCGCTAATAAAAATAAGTATAGATCCACGTGTTTATGCATTTTACAATTTTAAATTCAATTCATATCTGTAGTTGCCTAAAAGTGCATATGGACAATTGAGCTCCCAGCCTAATTTGAGATATTTATCTGGAAACTACCGTATGTGGCGAAACGCTGCAGCTGAAATGTACATTAAAGCAAGTCAAGCAAAGTAAAAAACATGTACATGTGCATATGTACATATACAAGTATGTACATATGTAAGCCATTCGTGTTTGTATTTTTTCATCATTTAATTGATATTACTTCAATATTTCATTACACTTTTCCAGTATCGGTCGGTGGATGACAATTACCCCGATCAGCAAGCTTATTTATCCAAAGCAGTATTATTTTTGATGGCAATAACGCACTCTTCGCCGCAGGCTCCCAGCACAGTGCACAAAAGATCCTTGCCGGCATCGTAGTCGGCGCGCAATGAAGCTCCTAATGCGCCCTCTGGAATCTTAAGATCCTCGCGCAAGCCGCCGCTGTCACTCATCAAGGTGAGGTAGCTATCATCGCTTATATCGGTGAGCTGGAAATCCTCGCGTTTTACGTGCGGCACATCCATGTTGTGAGTGGAGGGACAAATATCCTCGTACTTTTTTTGTGTAAATATGTCGATGCCAACAAGATGGACTTTGGCGTGGCCATGCTTGCCTGTCTTCGAGGTAGACATATCCACGATCTTGCAAGGGCGTCCCTTAAGCATCACATATCCGTTCTTGCGCAGCGCCGAACATTGCATCGGGTAGGTTTTGGATGCACCCGACTCGCCGCCACCAAAATGCTCCCCTTCAGAATCCGACATTTTGACAAAATTTTCTTGTTAAAAACTTTACACGCGGCACGCTGTGAAGAAAAGGGAACTGAAAGAGTGGTCACACTTTAGAGATGGAAAAATATCGAAACAACTCTGCTTTATTACAGATATCGATGTATTGGGGCGTCGCAACGAGTTGCACCGCAATTTTAACAGCATTGTGCAACACTGAATGTCGATGTTCCAATCATCGATGCACTAACTAATCGATATTTTAATTATCCGACATTTTGAAAATGGTAGGGTTGTATTTTAGTAAGTTGGTTGTGTGTTTGTTTAGCATGTTTGTGTGTGCGTGAATCGTTCGGGTGCCATAAAAAGTGTACATTAATTTGCAATAACCTAAGTATTGAGGGTTTCTTTCAATTTAAAAAGTCTGTATTTGAAATTATAAAAAGAGACCAAAAATTTTGTGCATAAGGGCACACGTATCAACTTGCGTCCACAGACATAATTCATGTAAACTTGAGACCATTGTTCATTTGTGAAAATCGAAGCATCAAATAATTAAAAATAAGTAAATTTCAAAGTTGCCACTACATATTTACGATCTTTGTGTATCTATTTAAAGATGTTGCATATTGCAAACATTTGCAGCATGAACAAAATACGTGATCTTCAAGGGTAAGTAATTTTCATATATTGCAAAAAAAAGGAAAGAAAAAAAGAACAACTGCAGTTGCAAAGTGCGCATGTATATCCATATGAGTGTATATATGAATATATATCGATATGTATGCATATGCATATATGTACAAATTTATATTTGTGTACTCCGATGGGAAAGAATTCTGAATTCATATGAGTTTTAACAACTGTATAGTGTTAAGATAAATAAAAATCTTAAAAATTCGGAGTATATTTGAAGACTAAAAAATTTTAATCAGTCTTTTTAACACACACACACAAACAAACACACAAACACCGTTCTTAATGAATGCTGGGCGTAGGCTTCGTCGCGGTAGACAAATCACAGCCGTCGTATGCACTATTGGGGCCCCAAACAGATCCTGTTAGCATTCAATAAATGATTAATGCTGATCAAATATGTATGTATACACGTATTTACCTATTGAAAACTTTGTATTTTCGATCTTCGTGACCGTTTTTGGACACATAGATATACATACATATGCAGATGGC
This sequence comes from Drosophila picticornis, assembly GCA_035043845.1. Classification (NCBI taxonomy): domain Eukaryota; kingdom Metazoa; phylum Arthropoda; class Insecta; order Diptera; family Drosophilidae; genus Drosophila; species Drosophila picticornis. The sequence continues at coordinate 1,018,691 of JAWNMR010000023.1, read as the reverse complement.
AGTTGATTCTAAGACTTCAGTAGCCTACGCTTTGAATAGCGATGTCTATTGTCTGGTTGTTTTAAAACGACCTGATTTGTTTTGGTCTTTATCGTAAAGATATACAGAGTCCAAACAATATTTGTATAATGTACTCTGCAGATTGAAGTTTATCCAAATGCCGTGCTATCTGTAATTATTTTTCATTTATTTTCGTACTGCACTTTAATGTAAATAAATATCAAAGAAGATGTTGCGCCCATTACCCGAACAAAAACCTAAAAAAAAAAAATCATATCTTTCTTCGGCGATTTTATTCAGGAAATGTTCGGCTTTCGGTGCATAGCTGTTTTTTTTTTTATTATTCGATACACTTGATACAATTATTTGTTACTGTGTACAGTTATGCAGAAAATTGATGACTATATATGCATAATCTCTTTCCTCTTTATTTTGTGTTTTTATATTCAGCTGCAGATAAGACCATAATGTTGCAGCTCGTAACTGAAAGTGGAAGCTGATGCGATGCCAGTTGTAAACTATACATATGTGTATCTGTACGTCTCATGAATATGGATAGAACCGAATTCGCTATTTAACCAATGCATCACATATCCATAGATTAAAAGTTGCTGCAATTTGTTATTTAATAAATACAAATATTTAAAGAAGACGTAATTTGAGTGCGAACTGGATAACGCTGGAGCATAATAACAAATTTTAAATCCTTCGCAAGGGATTACCACCTATTGTTCGCATCGCCATTTTGGCGATTAGCCTGTGACTGTGGAAATGAATATTCTACTTTGTTTACTGTTAGTAACAATTGTGGGAAATCCAACATCAAATTCTGCCTACGGACAAATACAACACACATCCAAAAATCACAATGACAAGCTTTATTCTGCATCGCCAAACGAGCCATCTGTACTGGCTCTTCGGGTGGACAGGGTGGGACGCAGTGAGGCAGCAGCCCCCATGGTTAACTTAACTGAAAATGATTTGAATGGGCTGGCCAGAGATGTCTCTGGAAACTTTAACAGCAGCATAATTACACATGTTGCCAAATTTGATACGACACTCAATCACCTTCTTGTGGACACGATAACTGGACGAGTCTTTGTTGGCGGTGTGAATCGACTATATCAGCTATCGCCAGACTTAGAGCTGCACGAAACTGTGAGGACGGGTCCACAAAATGATTCAGTCGAGTGCACGATACTTGACTGTCCTCTTAATGCCGTGCGAAAGCCCACGGATAACTTTAATAAGGTGCTGCTTATAGATCGTGCTACGTCACGGCTTATTGCTTGTGGCTCCTTATTCCAGGGTACGTGTACGGTCCGCAATCTTCAAAATGTTAGCATAGTTGAGCACGAGGTGCCGGACGCAGTTGTTGCCAATGATGCGAACTCCTCAACGGTGGCTTTTATTGCACCTGGACCTCCCCAACATCCAGTGACAAACGTAATGTATGTGGGTGTAACCTATACCAATAATTCACCGTACAGAAGCGAGATACCGGCAGTTGCTTCTCGATCTTTGGAAAAGACTAAAATGTTTCAAATTGCTTCATCGGCTGTAACAACTGGCACGCGCACCTTCATTAATTCATACGCCCGTGAAACATATTTGGTTAACTATGTGTATGGGTTCAGTTCGGAGCGGTTTTCATACTTTCTCACCACCCAGTTGAAGCACAATCATCACTCGTCGCCTAAAGAGTATATAACTAAGCTAGTGAGGATTTGCCAAGAGGACTCCAACTATTATTCATACACTGAAATTCCGGTGGAGTGCATTAGTGACGCTCAGGGTGGTACTAAATTTAACTTGGTTCAGGCTGGATTCCTGGGCAAACCTAGCTCGGACTTAGCTCAAAGTTTGGGCATCTCGATTCAAGATGATGTCCTTTTTGCTGCCTTCTCAAAGGGTGAAAGCAACATTCCAACCAACAACTCGGCACTTTGCATATATTCCTTAAAGTCAATTCGTCGCAAATTTATGCAGAATATTAAATTATGCTTCAATGGAGTTGGATTGCGTGGCCTCGACTTTATCTCTCCCAGCATGCCTTGTGTTTTAACGGTATGTATGCTTTAAATGTTTGTAAATGTGTATAGATATAGATATATTTTGTGTAGATTTACGTAGGCAAAATTTAAAGATTTATTATTTAAACTAACAGACCAAATCAACCAACCAAGTTTAAAATATGAAGAATAATGAAAATTGACTTTTTTTGGGATTGAACGATTGAAAATAAGTAATATAAATGATGTAATTGCAGAAACTACAAACAATTGGCGAAGACTTTTGCGGGTTGGACGTTAATTCGCCGCTAGGGGGGGAGCAGCCAATCACAGCTGTTCCAGTGGCAATGTTTAATACGAGGCTTACGTCAGTGGCTGCGACCAGCACTAGCGGCTATACGGTGGTCTTTATTGGCACAGCTAACGGTTATATTAAGAAAGTAGTCGTTGAGTCCTCGACCGTTGCAAACGAATATGCAAGCCTGGCAGTGGATGTGGGCTCTCCCATAAAACAGGACATGCAGTTCGATAACCAGAACCTATATGTTTACGCCATGTCCCAGCGCAAAGTGTCCAAAGTGAAGGTGTATGATTGCGCCGACTTTAAGACATGTGGCGAATGCCTGGGCGCCAAAGATCCATATTGTGGCTGGTGCTCACTGGAAAATAAATGCAGCCCACGGTCGAATTGCCAAGATGACGCCAATGATCCATTATACTGGGTCAGCTACAAAACGGGAAAGTGTACAACAATAACAAGTGTGGTGCCCCATCAATTGCAGCGTACTACCGCTCGCACCTTGGAGCTGATCATCGATCACTTACCGCAACTCAAAGAGAATTTAATTTGTGCTTTCACCACCGAAGACAAGGCTCTATTCACAAATGCCACTAAAAAGCGTAACGGTGTTAACTGTACCACGCCACGTACGGATATGCTACCACAAATTGAGCAGGGCAAACATCATTTCACGGCGAAGCTGTCTGTACGTACAAGAAACGGTCCAGACCTTGTATCTACGGACTTTACGTTCTTTGACTGCAGCACACACTCATCGTGTACACGCTGCGTATCATCGGAGTTTCCTTGTGACTGGTGTGTCGAGGCTCACCGCTGTACGCACGATACAGCCGAGAACTGCCGTAATGATATACTTGTGACTGGCGTTAGCCGAATAGGTCCAAGCTATCGCTCGGGTCCTGGCTTCTGTCCAACCATCAACGCCACCGGAGATGGCAGTGAGGTGCTCGTCGCTGCCGGAACTAGCAAATCGATTAAGGTCAAGGTTCACATAATTGGACAATTTATTGTGCAGACACGATTTGTTTGCCAGTTCAACATTGAAGGTCGCGTGACCAGCTTAAACGCCCAATTGCTTGGCGACACTATCTACTGTGATAGCATGGAATTTCAATACACATCGCGATCGCCGAATTTAACTGCAACTTTTGCGGTCATTTGGGGCGGCTCCAAACCTCTTGATAATCCGCATAATATTCACGGTAAGTCTTTAGTTATTTAAATTCCTTAAGCCTTAATCCACCAACACTGTTAAATATATAAGTATATATATGTATCGTTCATTTGCAGTTGTTATTTATCGCTGTCGCGACATGGCTGACAGCTGTGGGATATGCTTAGCATTGGCTGAGAAATACAATTGTGGATGGTGTTCATCTACAAATACATGTGAGGTGGTGGAACAATGTAACAAAAATAATGAAGGCAAGACGGATTGGCTGAATCGTAGCGAAATTTGTCCAAACCCAGAAATTCACTCTTTTGGTCCGAAAACAGGGCCCTGGGAAGGTGGTACGAACATAACAATAAAGGGCATAAATCTTGGAAAAAACTATAACGACATCTACTCGGGCGTTAGAATCGCTGGCATTAATTGTATGCCCTTTCAACAGTTTTACATAGACACAAAACAAATTGTGTGCACAGTGGATAGCCCCGGTGAGCAAATGTACAGGAATGGGCGTATTGTGGTACAAATAGGTGACTACCGTGGCGAATCTAAAGAAGATTATGAGTTTGTTGATCCGAAAATATCGAATTTTTATCCTCGATTTGGACCTACCTCAGGTGGTACACGAATACATATAATTGGCAAACATTTAAATGCCGGTTCACGTATACTGGCATTTATAAATGATCATTTGCCTTGTAAAATTATCAGCACTGACTCATCACAAGCAATTTGTCGGACTTCGCCGTCTCCTGGTATTATTGAAGGTCGACTGAAAATGTCATTTGACAATGGACCCCGAGAATTTAACGATTACAATTTTAAATATGTACTCGATCCAACTGTTGAACAGGTCAGTTCCGGTCCCAGTGCCCAGATTAAAGTGCCAAAGGGCATTCCGGCTGGCGGAATCCGAATTGCAGTTACAGGTACACAATTTACTAGCATACAAGCACCAAGCATTTATGTCTTTTACAAAGGTCAAATGTATGTGAGTCAATGTCGAGTTCAGTCAGATTCGGAAATGGAATGCCCTTCTCCAATTATTGAAGCTGATAGCCAAATCTTAGACCCGGAGAACCCCACGTTGCTTGAATACGGATTTCTGATGGACAATGTGCAGAGAGTGCAAAACTTGTCAAAGACGCATAACAATCATTTTGAACTTTACCCAAATCCTGAATATTTCACGTTTGAGGAACGAGTCAAATACTTTAAAAGCGAATATCTGACCATAAATGGCCGCAATCTTGATCGCGCTTGCAAGGAAAGTGACGTCGAAGTTAAGATTGGTAATGGTTACTGCAATATTACGTCTCTATCACGACAGCAATTAACATGTCGGCCACCCACTGAAGCGGCGGCTGCCAGTAACAGTCCCGGTGGACCAGAGGTTATTGTGCGTATTGGATCATCGTTGCAATATCGTATTGGCATACTGAGTTACGAGTCTTCGAACTTAATCACGGATTGGGGAGATAACGTTATATTTTTTGTAATAGCCGGCTGTGTAATTCTATTGTTGTTCTTTGTTGCGTTGCTTGTGGCATATAGAAAGAAAACTTCGGAGTCAAATCGTGTACTTCGCAACATGCAGGAACAGATGGATATTTTAGAATTGCGTGTGGCTGCCGAATGTAAGGAAGCATTTGCCGAACTCCAAACGGAAATGACAGACTTAACGGGCGATCTTACTTCGGGTGGCATACCATTCTTGGATTATCGGTCGTATGCGATGAAAATACTGTTCCCAAATCATGAAGATCACGGCGTCTTGCAGTGGGAAAGGCCGGAATTGTTACGTAAAGAAAAAGGACTGCGCCTATTCGGACAACTGATAATGAATAAAACGTTTCTTCTTCTTTTTATAAGAACGCTCGAGTCGAATCGTTATTTTTCTATGCGTGAACGTGTTAATGTTGCTTCATTAATAATGGTCACATTGCAATCTAAACTGGAATATTGTACGGATATTTTAAAAACACTGTTGGGTGATCTTATTGAGAAATGCATTGAAGGAAAGAGTCACCCAAAACTATTACTTCGTCGTACCGAAAGTGTAGCAGAAAAAATGTTGAGTGCATGGTTTACGTTTCTCCTCTATAAATTTCTGAAAGAGTGTGCCGGAGAGCCTCTTTACATGCTATTTCGGGCAGTTAAGGGCCAAGTGGATAAGGGCCCTGTTGATGCGTGCACCCACGAGGCTCGCTACTCTTTAAGTGAAGAGAAACTAATTCGTCAATCCATCGATTTTCGACCAATGACTGTGAATGCCAGCATCACACAGCAGCCAATATTTTGCAACAATTTGGATATGTTGCCATCGCACACTGAAAATGTGTCAGTTAAAGTGCTCGACTGCGACACAATCGGTCAAGTTAAAGAAAAATGCTTGGAAACAATTTATAGAAACATACCATCCAGCCAAAGGCCACGCAAAGATGATTTGGATTTGGGTATGTAAACAGCAATTATTCGTAGTTATGTATTTGTAGCCACTACTATATGTATACACTATAATAATTTTGATCCGTGTCTTACCTAATTAGAATGGCGAACTGGAGCAACAGGGCGTGTTATCCTGTATGATGAAGACGCTACCTCGAAAACGGAGAGTGAGTGGAAAAAACTAAATACATTGCAACACTATAATGTGCCAGATGGAGCTGGTCTGAGTTTAGTACCAAAGCAAAGTTCTATCTATAATTTTAGTATATCATCGGATAAAAACGAGAAATCTCACAAGTAAGTAAAAACAAGAAAAGGGCAGGTATCTTCAGGATGCTGAAGATGAAATTTTCTTTCAGACGTGTGTCAGATGAGCGAAGTAAAAATAAAAAATATACAAGCGCTTCACATATCGTGTCAAAGTGAAAACATGTTCTGAAAGGATATGAAAATGTATACTGCTTCTTTGTTGAATATTTTGAAATGTGGCAAAATAATTTTGTATTTCTGCCGTTTAGATATGAAACTCTAAATACATCGAAGTACACCTCCTCCTCACCGACATTCAGCCGCGCCGGCAGCCCCAACGATATGCATGATAACGGACTAAAATATTGGCATTTGGTCAAACACCATGACAGCGATGTTCAAAAAGAAGGAGAACGTGTTAATAAATTGGTCTCCGAAATATACTTAACAAGACTGCTGGCGACTAAGGGTACTTTGCAAAAATTTGTAGATGACCTTTTTGAGACTATATTTAGCACCGCTCATCGTGGCTCTGCCTTGCCCTTGGCAATTAAATATATGTTTGACTTTTTGGATGACCAAGCCCTATTACATGGAATTACAGATCCTGAAGTCGTGCACACTTGGAAAAGCAACAGCTTGCCTTTGCGGTATGTGTATAGTTGCACGCATCATAAAAGTCTTTAGGAATCAGTCTTCAGTAATTTTTTTTCAAAATTTTTTTTACAGTTTTTGGGTCAATTTAATAAAAAATCCAAATTTTGTATTTGATATACATAAATCGAACATTGTGGACTCGTGCCTGTCGGTTGTAGCTCAAACATTTATGGATTCTTGCTCAACTTCGGATCATCGATTGGGTAGGTGACACCACGCTTTAAACGTTAACTTTCCTAATAATAATGAGCTTGGTTTTTCCAGGCAAGGATTCGCCAAGCTCAAAGCTATTATATGCTAAAGATATACCCGAGTATCGCAAATGGGTTGACCGATATTACAGGGATATTCGGGATATGTCCTCAATTTCCGATCAAGACATGAATGCTATGCTCGCTGAAGAATCAAGGGTAAGTAGAGTAGAGTAAATTTTGAACACAGAAATGTGAGCAACTTTGGTGGCGTACGGTCTAGATAGCATACGCTAATTTTTTTCTTTATTTATTTATATATTTTATGATTTCAGCTTCACACCACGGAGTTCAATACGAATTGTGCATTACATGAACTCTACACATACGCTGTTAAGTATAATGAGCAGTTAACGGTTACGCTGGAGGAGGATGAATTTTCACAAAAACAACGACTTGCCTTCAAATTAGAGCAGGTTCATAATATCATGTCGGCTGAATAATCACAATACTCAAAAGGATAGAAATAATGATTTATAACTAAAGGAAAAACGGTATCCAAGTTTTGTACGTCACCCAACTACGATTAAACAGGAAAGACAATTCTTTATATACATTTACTCGTACATAAAACATACCACCTATGCGAATATATAAATGTACGTGTGTGTAAGTTCCATGACTATAGTATCTGAATAATCTGCTTCGTACTTTATTTGTTCCAATTTCATCTAAATAATATAATAGTGTATGTGATGCAGCCATAAACATTTACAGCTGCAAGTAGTACTGCCATAAAAAGATCAACGTTTCATATTCATTAACTTACACTAACAGCATTCCATTGAGAACACTACATGGAAAGGATTCAAATTTTTGTTTTTTTTTTTCTGTCATATGTGTAATTTGCTCATTGATATAGTATATGTATGTATGTTTATTGTACTATACTGCATGTCAGTAAAATATTATTGTCTAAGAACCGATATTCAATACATAATATAATCCAAACGCAAACGCAAACGCAAAAATCGACTGATTTTAATATACATGAAAACTAATTAATATTTTAGTTTCAAAAGTATATGTAATATGTAATTTATAAAAATGAATCTGCATCAAAATTGATAAAGATTGCAACTACAATGTCATGTGTAGTAAAACAGACGAAATTTTGTATTACATAAATTCTTCTATCAATGAATACTATGTTACCTGGTAACCCTGCGGAAACAAAACGTAGCAATACTAACCTAATCTTACCGTAAGGTCACTCGGGGCAAAACGGTTTTGCAGTAAATTGTATGACATCCGCTACATTTGTATTACAAAAGAAAAACATCAATGAATTTTAATCGATTGTCAACAGATTCTTCGTAGATAGATTTATACATAAATATAACAGCACTTGATGGAATATGAACACTGTTATATTGTTTCATTTATTAATTATAGATTACACATATATGTGCATTATTGTTATAAGTATGTAATTACATTTTATTAATGTCTGTATGTAATTATGATTACTTTTGATCAATGTGTGTATTTCATAACATTTGTATGTAAATTATTTATTTTTACTTCGAGAACTATGATATTTTAGATAACAATTGCTTAAAATAAACTTTTTATTTAATTTGGCTTTGGGGTTTCTTTTGTTCATTTATAGTTTGAATGTTTGAATTATTTAAAATTCTTTTTCTGTAGCTAATAAACTGTCCCCAAAATATAAAAATCTGCTTTTAGCTTTCTAAACAAGCCCAAATGATTGATGATCCATAGATAAAAAGCAACGGGTACATACTTACTGTCTATGTATGTTTGTATTCTGAGAATGTGTAATCTTTCCTTCCATTATACAACGAGCGAGATCTGGCTTAATTAAGCCCTATAACTTCATGTGATTGTGTTTGTTGCGTTTTTTTTAAATTAAAATAATGGTTCATCTGGTCAATTTGATAATTATACAACACATACATGATATGTATGTATAAAGACATAAATATGTATGTATTTCATATTTATAACAAAATTGTAGAAATTAAATGTCTTAAATGTATGTATGTTTGTATTAAGTAATCGATTAGTAAGAATTACTGATCCACAATATTTGTATACATATAGACCGACGTGTAGTTTTTATGTGTGTAAAGGGTATTTTATTCATTGTATTAGTTATCATTTTGTCTTGTATTGCCCTTTTTTCACTGCACCTTATCTCAATATTTTTACGCATGAAATTAAATCGACCAAGGTGTCCAGCATCAACCAAACGACAACAGAGTTTCACGATTTCACACAGGACATCTCCGGGATAAACAAAATAATAATAGCTGCTGCTGGCAGTACTTATGACTGCCAGATTTAATTTAATGATAAAATTTAACTTAATTTTTGATGAGACGAGGATCTCTGTTTTTTCTTACACTTACAATTTCGGTATTAAACGTGCATACTCCATCAGAATATGCATAGCGTCTAAAGTAACCTACATCTACGTATAGTTTGTATGTACTATTAAACCACCGATACAGGACCTGCACACAAAAGATACATCAACATCCTAATAACGGTAAATAAATATGCAACGTGTAAGGTACACACTATTTTCTCATCTTTTTATTTTTATTTATAATACATTTTATTTTCAACGCTTAGGACATATATATGAAGAGAAATTACATTATAAATAGGTATTTATATTAAGATTTCATTACTGTAAGGAGGGGTACTCATTATTTTGTCGTGAATCGTGTAACGCACTGAAAGAACCATCCCCGACTCCATGGAGTTAAATGAGTTTGTTCTTGATCGATTATATATTGTGTTACAAGTCTTATCGACTGACCGTCCGTATGGTTGCTTCGCCAACTTCGGGTTTTCATATTTTAGTTTTCCAGCTGTCAAATAATTACTTATACTTATAGGTAATATATATGTGTACATATATACATAATATATTTATACATTTTTGTGGTTGTGCGTAAAAATATAACGATAGTCCATAAAATGTTGTACATTAATGTCTAAGTACTCTAGCAATCGAATACTACAAGTGGAAATTAAAATTAACAGATTAAAATACCACTGTCTAGGTGTGCACAATCATAAAAGCATTACAACAATAAAAATAAATATAACGGCTAAAATAACTTGTGTAAACAATAAATGCAAAAGTAATATAAAGCTTCCGCTATAATTAACATATCTGTTAGACATTGTACCATAAAAAAACATTTATTTGAAAAGTACTTCTATAAAGATACATTTAGTTTACGAAACGAATTATTTTTATTTGGATTTTACATACCTAAAGTGAAGTTTTATAGCTACATATGTATTTATTGAAATAATAAATGCACACCATTTTGTAAGGCGAAAGTCAACTTAAATTTAATTATAACGACTTGTATTTTCTAATGCGAAATATCCGAAAGAATTAAGTATGTTAAGTATATGTATTTATACTTAATATATATTCGGATTTATCACCACATTATTATACACAATGTAATTGACCTAAGGCGGCTCAGTCATTCTCAAACCTATGTAACACGTATCAGAATATGATTATTGTATTTTCATCTATGTGTGTGTGCGTGTAAAGTATTTTAAAATATACGAATAAAATTTGTGAGAAACTGTCAACCCATGGCTTCAAGGAGGTATTTTAATTTCTGTTTCCCTCAAAGATGTGATCAAAGTTTCATACTGAAGTATTCAGCACTCTATTTGCTGGGCCGATCGTGAGCGTAACCTTAAGTCTTTAAGAATTTTACCAATACTCGGTAGAATTTATTTTTACACCATAAATTGGATCCCAAACATAAGAATGCTGTGCACAGTTTGCTAACCCAGACCCTCAAAGGTGAAACAAAATTAAGTATAATTGGGTGCTACAAGTATTTAATTATACTTGTCGTGTCTGTGTCCGCATATGAATTTATTATTTTCTTTGTTGAAATTATCAGACTAATACTAAAATGTTACATCGACTTGCTCTACATGTAAATTCGAACCATAATTTAAATACAATTGGTACATAAATATCGATTTTATAATTAGCTTTATTCAAATTAAGTCTTATTCTAGGGAGGTTTTTCCGGATCAATGGTTGGTATGGTTATTATTGTTGTAATTGGAATTCGAGTTTCGTTGCAATTCTTTTCGATTATTTGTATTTTTAAGACATTCTATCTCTGGAGAAGAACGATCTATTTTCTGGCTTAAAAATATTTAAGAGTATAAAAGTTATGACCTGGAAACAGGCTTAAGTTTCAAAGCTCCACACGGTTTAAATTTTGGGAAAAGCCCCCGCCATACATTTTGTAATTTAAATACAAAGTAGCGCAGCCAATGTATCTGTATTTATTTAAATTGGACTGATACAACTTTCCGCAAAAAAACAATCCTCATGCCATTTAATATGTTATTGTATTTTTATTTCTATAATTTCTCGAAAAATGGGTGGGATTGATAACCCGAAACTACTTAAATTATTTTACCGAACCTAAAACTTATTATAATTTAAAAGCCTCTCGTCTATTGTAAGTTTACGTAACAAAAATTGGGTGAATTAATAACAAGCTTATCTGATCAAAATAAAATTCGCATGATTTCAAGGTTATTAAATTAAAAACCCATCTACATAGTAGAGGTTATCCAAACGATTACGGCCCTATCAATGAGTTAAAAAAATAAATAAATTCTAATTAGTAAATTATTTGGAATGTAATTAAAGTTGAAATTTATGGTAAACTTAAAGAAACTTTCGTTAAAGAAGTTTAAGCAAACGCTTTTCTGTATAATTTTTGGGAATAATTTAGGAATGACGAGAAAAGAATTTAAGTAGGCTGTCCACATCTTAGAGATGTTTTTATATGTATCAAATTAAAGATCGTTTTTCTTATGCAAAGAGTGAATCCATATACTACTTAAGAAGCACCTCGCAAACGCAGACAAGGATCAAAGATGAAAGTGTTACTGTGCGCTAATTAGTACAAATATATAGTATAATTTATGAAGTAATTTATGGAAGTTTCCATGCTGTTTCCAGCTCGATATACATAAAGTTATTTTTATACATGCAAATAAACTTATGATGTCTTGTTTTATCCTTGAATTATGGTTTTAAGCCTTGCTGTTGGGCTACTGTGTTAAAAAATAGGATGGCAATGGGATAACGAATGAAACGTATGCGGAAATACTTGACATTGACTGTTAGAATGACAAGTCGAGCCCGAACCGATATACTTTGGGGAAGAAGATGATATAGATGATGATGTGGCATGTGGCGTTACGTTCTGCCCTACGTATGTCTCTGGCAAGTTAAAGTATAGAGGTGAGCTTGGCGCTAAATGTGGTAATACAATTGGTGGGTTATCCATAGAGGGTTTACTGGCAACTGTATGCGCTTGTTGTTCTTCCACAACATGGGCTACAGCGACAGCAGCCGCCGCTGCCGCTTTTGAAAGCAGATCTGTTCGCAAATTAAAGATTGAGGATCACTGAAGTCGCGGCCAATAATTGCTGCCTGTCAAATCTGAAACATTTTGAGTTGATATTTGTACAGGTACCGAAACGCCAGCAGATATTACGCCTGCAAAATAACATTCTTGTTAGTTAATTACCGTAAATAGAGATGGATCCACATATACCTGTGTTGGCTGTGCCTACTGCAGAGCCGTTTCCATAGACCCCGTGCTGTGGCGGCTGCTGGTGAGCCGCTGCTGGGTTACAAGCTGTGTTTCGAGGGTGGGCAGCATAGGGAGATCCCAAGGACAGCGGATCGTGAAACATGTATGGATAACTATCCCTCTGTTGTAAACATGTCGGCGTCATTGAACTCAATGATTGTGTCATCGAGCTGTTAAAAAATTAATCAAACACAAATTTTATTAGTACGTCAATTTGTGATAGAGAAGTTCTAATGCTAAATTATTAATTTTTAAAGACTTACTTGTAGTTTTCAGCCATAGTGGCGATTGGTTGCGGGATAGATGAGTACATTGTATTGAAACCAGTATTCAAGGGTAAACGGGGCGCTACAGCTTGCAAAGGTGGGCTATCGGAATTAGTATGTACATTGCTCGCATCACCACCAAGTATCTACGAATATTTTATTATGTTAGGCAATTATTTGTTTAAAGCTGAATTGAGTGCATTCTTACTGTCGGCCCGTTGGAGGTCTCGTTTGGGTTGTTGTTGCCCGCATGTACTGTTGATGCTGCCTCTGATCCAGCTGATGTACCAATTCCGGGTGTCGAATTGTTAGCCGTTGTGGCATTGGTAGGGACACTGCTTCCGGAGGGATTATTTGTGCTTGTACGTCCGCTGGTGCCTCCAACATTGTCGACTGAGCGTCTTTGGGTGCGCAACTTTTCTTCACGACGCCATTTAGCCCGTCGGTTTGAGAACCAAACCTAATTATAAGCTTGTTAAAACTCATATACAAATACATGCATCCATTTGCATAGGTAATTTAATCAATACAAAATGAAAACACTTGTAACAGCAATTGTAAACAACAATCGCTGTTGCTATCCCATTTTCACATGAACGGCATGACATTAATAAATGCTCAAGAGCCGAATTCGTTCCACGATGCTCGTGGAATTGGCGTCAACATCATACAACATCAATAAAAAAAAATACACAAGTAAAATCTACCGGTTATTTATACTCTGTTTGCAGTATATAAACAGTTAAAAGCATGTGAAAGGTCGCTTCTTAATTATGAATTTGGTGACTAAAATGTTTTAGATATAGATTAAAATATTTTAGATATAGATTTGCAGCCCATTTAATTTTTAGTGCTCGGTGGTATACTGAAGACGGACTAGATCACAAAAGCAATATGCCCGTTTTCTGTTTGCGAACAGAATGCAAAAGAATATTCAGCCTCATCATGTAATGAAGCTTGAGCCTTATCGCTGCAGTTGAGGGACGCATTGGCTTGGACTGCGACTACTTATTTATGTTCTAGTGACAAAGGGGTGAATGAGGATTACAATATTTGTTGTACCTTCATATTTTTTTCATCATGACATTTATTACTTTGCGTTATTGTAGCCGAGACCACTCATCAGTTGGCGCGCTTGACAGAGCTCTTCAACAAATTTGCTTCCCCAGCGCGGCGGCTCAATGTGAAAATCGCAAGTAGTTTCAAGTGTTTTTACAGTCAAATTGTTTTTATTCACTTATACAAATAATCATAAGCTGAACGAACCAAGCATAAAAAAGGAGCATTAGTAGCAAGTAGTAACACAGGGGTGCATTTTGGGGGTTGACATTGACTTGCGACTCTGACTTGCGTGGCTAAAAGCCATGGCAATGGCAATCACTTCAAACAATCGGTTACAAAATTCATCACCCCCGCTGATGCGGCCCGAGGACGTTAGAGGGATAGAAGAATTGCACATAATTATGACCCTTTGTGAAGGGGTTGTACAATGCACTTCCCTGGATGTCTCGAATGCAAATTGTTACAAGTCCGCTTAAAAAGGAAGAGAACTAGCAACTTATCAATACTTTAAAACAAATAAAAATTAAAAAAAAATCGAATAATAAAAAAAAAGGAAATAAAATAAAATAGAATTAAACAAAACTGAAAGACAAACCTGAATACGTGCCTCTGGCAAACCAATTTTTTCTGCTAGCCTCTCCCGTGCAAAAACATCAGGGTAATGCGTCCGTTCAAATTCTATAGTAAATATCAAGTTTTACAGTTTTGACATATATTTAAAAAACTGATATTGTAATGTGCAGCAGAATGTTGAAGACCCACCCTTTTCCAGGCTGTCAATTTGTTCGTTTGTAAATGAGGTTCGATTTCGCTGCAGCTTACGCTTCAGTCGTAGACGCATTTGTGAATCTTCGTCGCCCGAAGAATTGTGATCGGAATTACCGTCTGATGTACTCTCATGTGAATTGGGATGAGAAAGATCCCCTGGATAAAGATCTAAAATTTGAAATACATGCACAATAACATATTAAATTCGGATATTAGTGTAATTATAAATAATGGTTTAAAATTGTTTGATAAAGCCTACATATATTCTTGATCGGGTTCAACAGTCAAGATAATTTAGCCAAATTCGACTATCCATCTGTTTTTCGGTCTATCCTTTTTTTCAAACCCGAAGGATTTTTGTACTTTTAGTTAATTTGCAGTGCAGTGGCATTTGTAAACTCATTCTACTGATTGCTGTTCCTTATCTTTACGCAACATTTGCCTTGCACACACAAATACGTAATTATGTAAGTACATTTATATACATTTCTATGGCAGGGAAACCGCCATGCAGAAGAATATTTGGGTGCGTATGTGGTTGGAGCGGTAATGGAATGGGATGGCATGCTGTCTGATAGCAATGGGACATATGTCAGCCTTATTTATTGATCGAAGAATAAACAAAAACAATTGAAGGCAGCAAAGCCTTCAGAATTACGCTTCTCAATTAGATTTAATGGCAAATAACAAATGACCAACAAATTAACTATTTGTTTGTCCTGATGTTTGATCATCTGTGACAAAATGTTTTCAATGTTTCGAGTACGATTTGGGGTTGTTTTTTCTTTTGCTCTGTTGATTTGGGTATGCTGTTCTTCAGTGGTAACTCATAAGCTATTAGAAATAATTCCCAAATTGTATCGAAATAATTTTGGACTCTTGTGATTTGACAACAGACGGTTTCCATATGATCAAAACCAAACCAAAAGATTTCGAACATTCTTATACCCTGAACATACCTAAACTCTGTACCATACAGAGTGTTATGCAACTTGCCTTGCTATTGCTACTGCTTTAAAGAGAATAACCTGGAAATATATATATATATTTATATATTATATATTTATATATTATATATATATATATATATATATATAACAGATATATAAATATATATAATAAATCGTTAATTAATCTCAAGAAAATGAAATACCAATATTCTTATTTTTTCTTAATTTTAAACTTAAATATTTTGTAAATTTAAATTTTTAAGTGTTAATGTGTGCATATAAATTTAATAAATATAATGCAGACAGTCTAAGAGAAGAGATAAAATGTTTTATTTGACAAGAATTATGTTCCAATTTTGCACTAAATAGAAATGCAAGCAACGGAAATTTATTTAAGTTAAAAATTGTCAAAAATTTTACCTCGTTTTTGAACTTCATCACGGGTTATCTGCCCAGATAAATTCGTGGGTACCGCCGTGGGCGTTGGTGGTAATGCCAAGTGGGCCGTCGTCGTATTTCCTGGATACCAGGCCCAGCCGCCAGTTTGTCCATTGAACATTCGAAGCTTTTCATAAACGGACTCATTTTGCTGCTGCGCCTGCTGCTCCTTTTGTGACGCTAAATTGCGTAGCACCCGATTAATAGATGAAACCTGCAATTAAAGCCAAAGTACAAAGGCGTACATTTGCACATATTGTGAATACAAGTATACGAGTATAGGTTAGTGTTAGTACTAGTCGTGCTTATTGCCGTCATGTTTACTTCTCATTTTTATCCTAAATACTAATGCAATGCAAGCTGCTGCCATTGGCCATGAAGTAACAACCAATCACGCGCTGTTGTTCAAGAGCAGGATGGCAATACAGCACTGTTGGGCATTTCATATATCGTACGCAGTGTATTACACATACACACAGCAACACACTCGCACTCACACTCACGTAAACATACTTTTCCAAACAAGTCAGACAAGCTTACATGCATAGTGTGGACTTGAGCATAATATACGTACGTTTCTATGTACATACATATATGTGCATAATTGAGTTTTTGTTTTATTAAACTGGCATATTACAAAAGTGTGGGTTAACCTTACTTCAGATAACTAAATACATACATAAATTAGTGTGTGTGAATGAATAAATTACAATATGAATTTTGTTATTTCAATTACCAATTTTAAACTTTCTGAAAATAAATAAAATCTAGAAATCGATTTTCGGTAGACACACTAATAATTGTGACGAGCTGGACTTTGGAAATATTGAAATGGCAAACCCAATATTTTAGTTAATTGAACTTCGAATAAAACGGCAACGAACTTTTTTTTACCTGCTTTATATATATTAAAATTTATGTATTTAAATACATACGCTTTATAACTGGCTGAGCTGCGGTGACCCCACACATATAGCTAAAAACCTTTGATGTCTTTTGAAGTCTTTATGCTTAAATACAAAACAGCCCGTAATTCATTGTTATCGTAACACTGCAGCCAACGTCAATGAGGGAGACCAAGCCAAGTATCCAATGCAAAGAAATGTCAAGACCAATGCGCCAGACACGTGTCAACACTTAAAGTCCAAAGTGCCGGTTCCATGTTCTTGTTAATGGGTGCAAACAGAATAAAGAACATTTTCAAACCATAATCTCGTCGTATCGCAAAACCGCCACTCACACTTTTGCAACTAAACATGCTTATTTGTACATATTTATGCATGTATTTTTTCATGTGCTATGCACATAAATCTACTGTTATAATCTACTAATCATGGTTGCTTTATTTTATCGATTAGCTCTGTTTCTCGAATATCGATACATTTCGATTTCCGATGCCACAAAATTAGAATTATTTTGCTTCTTATTGATAAATAATGTGCATTGACATATTGCTAATCAACTGCACAAATTGAATCAAGATCTGTTAGGGAAATCCAATTTACGATCAGTATGCGCAATCACTTTCTGTGTGCATAAAACTGCGCAACGCGAGCGTGTTTGTGTGTATTCTACATCGCCCCGACTATCTTTGATTGCTTGTGCGCCCCCTGTTTTTTTGTATGTGTGCATATGCAAATTTTTGTCACGAGCCAGTGATTGCAATTGGGCTTGCCAATGAAAACAACATGTGGCGCCTTGGCTTTTTTATACTTTGATACCGAAGGTATCATATATTGGTTTTGTATAATGTCCGTCATTCTGTCTGTCTCTCTGTCCGTCTGTCTATCTGTCCGCCTGTATGAACGCAACTTTCTTCGACACCCTTAGAGATAGGGACTTGAAATTTGGAACACATACTGGTCTGTGCCCGCGTCAGACAAAGTGAAATAATTGGAGTTCTACGTTCACTAGGTGCTAGGAAATCGATATTCGCAAATCGATAAAGCCACATATCTTACACAATTTTAAGACTACAGTCACCACAGTCAAAAATCGACATACGACAGGCCCAACTCTGCCGCCACGCAGGCTCCCGCCTCTTACAATTTTAATGGCTATATCTTCCACAGTTTTTGAGTTAGAGCTAAATTTGGTAGGTATATTACTTGTAGTCGCCCTTAAGAAACGATAATAAATTTAATGGCCACGCCTACACCTGCGCCTGAGAAGCCCGCATATCGTCTACAATTTTAAAGATAGAATGAGCAAACTTGGAAGATAACTTGCTGGAATCGTCCTTCAAAGATCGGCGTATACATCTTCAGACCTCGCCCACATTCGCCGCGCCAAAGAACTTCGGCCTGGTCCCTCCCCTACGAGATCGATAAAAAATTGGATGGCCTGATAATGTATATCAAAAAGACCATATATCACACATAATTTGAAAGCTAGAGTCAGCAAATTTGAAAGCTTGTATTGTAGTAACACAAGTAAAAAATTCAGAAATAAAAGTTGGACCATATCTCCCGAAATTTAAGAGCTACAGCTACCAAACTTGGAGAGGTTACTAGGAAATTCTTCTAAGAATTATTTTCGGCCACACCCACTCCCGCCCCCAAAATTCACAAAAGCTTATGTCTATCGCAATTTTAAATGCAAATTTGGACAGTGTTTCTTGGCCACACTCACTCTGTTATTTGCTACCCATTATCGGCTGGTATTAATTCTGGTATTAAAGTATATCGCAGTCGATTACGCCTGACTGGCTGACATAAGAATTGAGAGCAGTTTAAAGGAAATTTGGCACTAAACCTAGAATATATTTTAGGTATATCGTAAATCTACAGTTATTAGTTGTTTTTTTTTTTTAATTATTCTCTTTATTGTTTTGTTGCGATATGCTGATATGCTCAATTGTATCAGGCCTAAGCAGAGTTACAAAATATCCATTGCGGAACTAGGATTAGGTGAACTACATACATACATCATTTGTTTACCTGTTCGAATAATGGAAATACCTTTTTTTTCGATAAGAAACAGTAGATGAAACTATCTCAATTTTAATCCACTTTAAAGCGATGCGTCGGTATTGTTTTGAAATTACTTAATCTTTTGTGCCCGCCGGTTCAACTTTTGTTGCTTTGCGTTTGGTTCTACTTTGGCAGAATCTTGAAAGCAGTCTAAGGCCTTGCACCCGGTTTTCTTACTGTATTTTGTATGTGTAGAACATTAACCCTCCATTCATCAAAGTTGCAGTATTCGGATTAGTGTTTATAAAAATAAATCTATATTTAATGCTGTACCTAGTCATAAAATTGCAAGTCACTTAAAAATGCGCCTGCTTAAAAGTATAAATAATTTTTTTTTATAGGATAGCATTTACAAAACACTTACGCTTGGAATATTATCACTATTGCATACTTGCTCCGAAAGCAGTCGATCCCGAATTTCCCATGCAAATATGCTGGGACATTCCCTTTTATAATCAGCTATTTTTTGAACGACAGGTGTTGTAGCTACTCGTGGCTTTGAACCACCTATCGCTCGGGGTTTTATAGATCCAGTTTCATAATATCTACAAATAGGAAAATAAATAAATATTGACAAATTGACAGAAGCGTTGTATCCCAAAATCACATAAAAATATAGATTAGTTGATAATTTTATATAAGTTGCCTGAATTCAACTATTCCTTACAGTAATAATACAAATAATATAACTAAATAATTCGACATTTTTCATATATTGCGTTTATCAATAAGATTATTATTTCCAGATAATTTTACTCCTCTCCTCTTTACAATTTCTAATTGTAATGTCTATTTACTTAGCGAAAGACTTTAATTGCTTTACTTTATAAGTGTATTTTCATTATTTGTCGTTATTGATTGGAATATAGCCGGAGGTTATTAGTTTCTCCGTTTTAAAGTATTATTGACGTTATGGAATTAAAATTGTCTTCTTTGTTTCGCTCACTTAAAACTGTTTTTCGAGATGCAACAAAATGGCTGTAGCCATGATTGTCTCACCTGCCCAAGATTTTGCTAACGCAGCCGTTAGAAACTTGAAGTATTCGAGAAATATCACATGGACGTGCGCCGGAGTGAGCCAACTCAACAATTTTTTGGCGTGTTGAATCGGGGAGGGGTCTGCCGTTAACATACACACCACCTAACTGGTTAATCCCACTGTGTCCAGCTGTCGAGCATCCGAATAGCGCACTTTGGCCCATTCCCACTCCCACAGATGAGTGGGGATGTCCATGCATGATGTGCTCCGTTGTTAACATCATGATTCCCAATTGTCGAGTGTCGAGTTTCTTTGGGTATTGGTATTGGAGTTGAGAAATGTTTTCAGTTGTTTTCCTTTTCTATTTCCTTTGGTATTATTGCATTAGCTAATATTTTCGATTTACATCGATAATTACATTGAGGAAAGCACTGACAAAGTCGTATCCTTATGCATTAAGTCTTAACGTTCATTTCGATGTTAGATTTTGTACTTGTAAATATTTATGTATTTGTATGTTCCACTTTATTAATAAACTAAAAATTACACTACGTTACAGTTCCGAGTTGAGAGGCATCATCGGATTTCGGCGGGCTTGTTATCGATTTCGTTATGGTATCCATTATTTAATTTTCTTTATTGTTTCCAATTTTGTATTTTTATAGTTGCACTTTTATTTGATTTGCGACTACGTTTTAATTTTGCCACGTGTCTTGGTCGATTACTCCTGAACTTGAGGAATGCACATCGGTGCCGATCTGCCGTAGGCAGCCAGCGATCCGGCGGCAACGCCACGGATTGCGAGCCCGTTACTTCTCTAACAATTTGTTTGCTTCAAAATGCAAAATAATCAGAATTGCGGCGGCGGTGTTAGTGTGCCCTGAACGAAATAGTGTACGACTAACTGGTTAGCCAAGCGAAACGATAATGAGCTCTCAAGCGAAAGACCAAACCTGCACAAACAGGGAAGCGCATATCAGAGGCAACAGTAAATGCGGCCAGCGCGGCCATTTTGAGTAGATGTTTGCCGTAGTGCGAACGAGACGACTGTATGTCTACTGGCTGGAGTGCCGAGAGGAATGGCAATAGTAGCTCGAACCGAGTACAAGAGGGATGACCATAAAATGTGCTTTTTGGTATAACAGGACGTAGAATCATCCCAGTTCTCGCAGCCATTTACAATATACAAATCGCAAGGAAATTTTGTAAGAACGTTGGGAAACTGAAATACATACATGCATACATCGTAAATACATACACAAATACATATGAACAATTATATATACATACATACATATATACGAATATATATACACTCTCGCACATCCACATATATATGCAGTGAACACGAGCATTATTCGTTGAGGTTGAGGGTTTCTCTGTAGTATCATGGACTTTTAAATTTGTATTTCGTATACCCTATGCCCACTCGATTATGCTGACTGCAGTCAGTGCACATAAAAACAGTAACTAATAATAATTTTAAGCTTAGATCTTTGTCTTAGTTATCTGAGCTTTGCTTTTAAAGTAAAGCCTTTTCATTACAGTTTAGGATTCTATTATTTTATTTATTATTTGTTTCCTTTACATTTATTTATTAATTTATTATGTTTATGCTTTAACGTTCACACAGCGTAAACTGGAATAAAAATACCTCTAGCAATGACAGATTCTTATTACGTTGTTTTTTCTACGTAAAATCAGAGAACAGGGTATTTCTTAGTCGGAGCCTGTTGATTTCAGTATCCATACTCCTTGTTCTTGTAGCTGGCTTTTTACTTGTGCAGCCACATATTTAAATACACTGAGATTAAACTTTGTGACACGATTTAAACATTTTTTTTTATTAAAAAAAAATGGTTGATTTTACATTAAAAAAAAACGTTTTCGATTTAGAAACGAGAACACAGCCACTGAGCTCAACTTTTATAAACTTATTTCATAAGCATTTTCCTCTTTACAGTGCACTGACAGACGCGTACCTTCATGCAGTAAATATATTTGTGTAAATGTGTGGATTTTTGTAAATGTTCGTGCACATATGTGAGAGGGAGCAGACACACACAATGCCAATACATACGTAAGCATACGTGTACGTTGTGTACGTATACACACACATTTGGTAAAAGAGTTTGTAGTGACCAACATTTACATACATTGTTGAAGACCACGAACCAGAAATCGAGCAACAAAATATCTGGATACCGCATAATTATGATTAAATAGGGCCTCCTAAATAATTTAGTGATAAAAGTCATCTCGTACCCGAGAATAATAAACACGTGCATCTTACACAAATTTATCTTGTTCTACTCCTGTAAAATACTTAACTTGCGTTGTCCGTTGTCGATAATTTGAGAATTTGTATTCTTTATACATACAGAGAGAGCTAATCACTATTTATACTTCACAGGAATGCCAAACATCAATTGTTGTAACTACTTAAATGATCACAGACTGTTTTACAATGCGTTTTTATCGTATTATACTTTTAGTTACTACTACAAAAAAAAGAAGAAGAAAACCCCAATTACATCTTCAAATTGTGCCATATCATAAGCCATTTCCACCCCCAAAGCGATTGCGGAAGCATCCACATAGCACAATTCAAACCCCAGCCCCAGTACAACTTGCGCCAGCCTTAGCAAAAATCACTCGCAATACTCATTCTATCTCAGAACCGGTGGCAGTTACGGCTTGGGCCATGAGAACGTCAAATTTAACATGCGGACCGACACGTTTTTGGGATTTTTGAAGTCACACGCATCAACGGTCGCTCTGTCGCCCACACTGTCGGCATCAGACCAGCAAAAGAGTCGAGGGTTTCTTCAAAGCGAAATTCCTGGCACGGTCCTGGAGTGTGGTGAAAATTTCATGGAGAATTGTGAAGGTGACGAATCTGATTTATCTGGAATGTGTGAAACATTTTAATTTATTTCATATTACATTATGAAAAAAATGTAAACTGGTATACCTAGCAAATTGGCAAAATTGTACGTTATAGCTTCGAGACAAAATCCAAAGAAATACATATATTTATCAAGTGTTATACTGTAATAGTGCCAGATGTAGAAACAGGAGTCTCAATTTCTGTAGCTATGATTGTATACAAGTTAGATGATAGCTATCTGCCCCAAGGCAGACTTTTTCCTTTTTCTCATACATGGGATACGCCAAAACACTATTTCCGAGGCCGAAGCCAAAAGTCGAATGGCTGTCGGCCACCGGGGCACGAGTAAGGGTTTTGGGTTTTTGGTGTGCAAGGAGGCTGGCCTATTGATTACCTCTGGCATCAAATCGCTGACGCTCCAGAGGTGCCGATAGAAACGAGTTTCCAAACAACAGTGCACTATTAATTTCATTGTGCTGCGGAAGAGAACAAACAAAAGAAAGTATGCGTAACATTGGCCAAAAACCAAACATCGGCATATCGACCCCGACCCGAAGGAAGACCTCTCTCTCTCTCTCTTGGCCTAGGCTGAAAAATAAGCCACAGACTCAGCCGCAGTTACAGTCAACGTAAGTCGGAGGCTTATTAGAAAAGATAAAAAAACGAATGAATAGCAAATGCAATATCCAGAGCATCTATTGAGGGACAAGAGGAGCGAGGAGGACAAGAATATAATTGAGCTTAGACAACAAAGACGAAGACCAAAAAACCGCAGCCGATGCTGACAACAGACAACAGAAACTGATGGTGATGGCAAGGTTCTATGTATAATAACTAATAACAATAGAGGTCAAAGTAGTTACACTGCATACTCTCAATAGAAGTATGTATGTTTGCACAGTATACAGATAGAGATACAGACATAGAGATACGAGTACTCTGAGTATTCGCCGTGAAGCAGTAATGCAGTTTGTCGGCGGTTTGTTGGACAGATGTAGGGGCCGACTCGCATTGACAGTCAGGCTCTACTTAAGGGTGCGTTGAGCTGAGCCCAGCCTACCCTTGAAGTAAACAATTAAGCGAAATGATGCCATTGTGTGTAGACCTCGGCTTGACTAAAAATGCATACTACTGTTGCCGTTATTGTTATTATTGTGAAAGGGCGGGATGGGGATGTGTCAACGCCAGCCTTTCCATACCTGAGGCTCAAATCATTCTCATTCGTCTCTTTCGCACTCGTAAATATCAATATCGATTAAGAATAAATACATGCATAATATGTATGCGTAAAGTGAAGGCTCAACTTATATAAAAAATCACCGTAACATATTTATTTATTTATTTTTTAATTACATTTTGTTCAAATAATTTTGTTTATATTTAAACTTTTCTAAACAGAATCATCGACATGTATGTATATTGATCTGACATTATCGAAAATTACCGTCGGTAAATCGAAATCAATGCATGATTGAGCTCCTTTTTGAACTCTAAGTATGTCGAAGATTCGTTCTCGTTAGCTATCTGAGCTGTTCCGAACAATGAAAACCGTGAACCGGCCCAAGCTTCTGGGTCTGAGTGATCCAGTAGGTCGGTCTGCACGCGTCGCTTATTACTTGCCGGATACGGAAATATTATTTTAAATAACTGCGCACAATCATAGAGGCCCGACGTCCTGCACGCCATTTTACCAGAGGAATTGGAATTGTGCACAACAGTTTGTCAGATTGCTGGTATTGTGTCCGTGAAGTGTATTCGGACTCGGGGGTGGACGTGTGCGTGTGCACGGGAAATTAACAAAGAAGCGTGCCGAATCTGATTCGAAATATTTGCTTACTAAAAGCTACCATAATTTATTAATTTATTGCTGGGATTTATACCGTGCTCGCGAGCCTTTTTATTTTCGCAAACCAAAATTAAAAAAAAAAGAAGCAGATGATAAACGTTTTTGTATACACACTTTAGACTTGCCAGCTGACCAAAATTTGTATATGTATAATATATATATATATATAATATATATATATATATAATATATATATATATGTATATATATGGAAAATACCAAATTTGAGGTAGATGCCTTAATTGGTTCATTAATAAATACATCGAAAAAAGTTATAACAATAACAATCAGCAAACATCCCTTGTTCTGGGTTGCGTTAAATATTTGACAAAACTCTGTGCTTACTGAAATCTAATAAAAGCCACGTGTTGGTATTTTAATCATACAACAGGTTTACACCTCAACGTATTTCGTATTTTTCTCGAAACTCTTGAACACGATGCTCGCATTATGTCGTAGAAGAGCTCTCAGCGCCATTCGTGTTTGTATCAATGTGTTAAGCCAAGAAAACAAGCATTCTACTAATGGTCAATAGTTTCATTTGAAACGTAGCTATGTTTGCTTAAAATAATAAGAGAATTTCGAAGCTTTTCCGATCCCAGAATTATATAAAGCATCTACAGCATATATAAATCAAACGAAAATACCTCATCTTTATAATATTGGTATCGTCAGTAAATTGAAACAAATTTCAATGGCTTATTAAAATTTTTTCTCACAGCATTGTGATAATGAGCAGGAGGCATTCTGCAACTGTGCGCAACAAACGGATGTACAAAAATCTGACACATGCCGAGACACCAGTTGGAATTGGATCCTGTCAAAGGGTTCAGCATCGTCAAAATAAATGACAATTCTCCAAGGAGAAATTAAGGTGGCATACGTTTGAAAGAAAGAATTGCAGTATTTGAATAAATATAGATTGAGTAATAGCATATTAAGGTTTATCCATCGCGTTGACAACCACAAGCAGACTGACCATTTTCAGCCCGTACGGGCGTTTAAATCTCTATTTAGTGCACCTCGCTGGGAGCACTTTTTCTAAGCGGTAAGGGTTACTCTGCTCTTATAATGATGCTGCTGCTGTTACTGAGACTTCACGTCACCGGCACAGTCGGTCGTCGGTCGACGGTCCCCAACCCACTTCAAGAAACAACCGCCTGCTGTTGCCAACGAACTAGAAGGAACAGTCGTTCGGCCACGTGTCGCTGACAAACTGCTTAAACACGCCGTTGATGAATTCAAATAGAGTTGTTGCGCTTATTGCCCGGGTTGCCGGGGCTGCCTGGGCTGCCTTGGCTGCTCTGTACTACCGTTTGAATCATTTGTCCCAGTCCCTGTTCTCGACAAATTACACACTTTGCGGCATTTTGCGCTTTTAACAATTTTATTGTTATCGATCGATGGTCGCCTGGCTGCCAATTATCAAGTGCCAGAGCAGACAAGCACCAATTGTGTTAATCAGTCGTATCGACATTATTTTTTTTTTCTTTTTTTTTTGGGGCAAGGTGTGGGGGTGGAACGGGGTAGGCCAAAAGTCCAATGACTAGACCCGACAGTCGAGATGAAGAATCGCCGATAAGGCCCAACAAAATTTACATATATCAAGCATACAAAATGCAATTAATTATATGGACGGCTGGCTATGATAATCACACATATTTGTTTTGAGCCCCCAATTCAATGACAAACATCAAATACATGCCCAAGCAAACTAATACATATGTGCGGATATATACACACACATTGGGTGTATGTAAATATGTACATACTTTCGAAACATGCACGTGTAAAAGGGATTAGTAGGTGGTCACCATAGCTAAGCTGTAGGTCGACATGAAATTAAGGATTACACGAGTTCTTTTAATTGCCTGCGTAGTCGACAATATTTTAGGTCAAGCTATCTATTTTATGTTTTGATTAGTAGGAAAACATTGAAATTATTTGTTTATTTATTTAATGTGAATTGAAAACAGATCAAAATTTAAAGAGAAAATACATAAAATAAAGAATATAATAACCAAATCAAATTAATGGCATCCATTTTATATATTTGTAATAAGCTTCGAGTATAAAGCTATATGTAAAATACTAAACATGTTGATCGGCAAAAATTGGAATAATTGTCTGGCCACCTGTCCGGTTCTACTTACCAGTAAATAATTTATGTCATTAAGTAAAGAGAGAAACATTCTCAATAAATATTTGATCATTGATGCGATTCACGTTGACACTTCCAACTGATTCTTATCACCCTGCAAGATGATTGAATGGGAAAATGGGGAGAGGAGCGCCAGCTATTAAATACACCTGGAATGGTATTTTACGTTGACATCTTGACGATCGAATCTACTAAAAGACTGCCACTGCGTTTCTGCATAGAGACAGATGTGTTTTGTTTTCGTGGTAACATTTTGTTAGTATGATGAACGATTACCGATTGGGTTGTACCCATCAAGAAAGTGTAGGTGTATGTGAAGTTGTGCAGTTGTAAATTACAGGCATCAAAATATATCGTTATTATATATTTCTCTCCTTATATGCAAAGTCATAATCTGAAAGAATTGTCGAAGGATGCGTTGCAGAATTAAGAACTTTCTGCTCTTCAGGTTTTATTATTTCAGCATGTGATACTCCTGTAAACAGTGGACAAAGCAGAAAAAAATTAAATTATTGTATAACAAATGTTACGGCAATTTTCATGAATTCAAAATCATTGAAATGAAATAATGGAAATCCCAAAAACAATCAAAAGGATACCCACTCCACAGAATGCATAGCGGTACGTTTTTTACCATCTATTGGAGGGCGGCAAATACTGAGCATTCAATACGAATGAGGTGTTTATCGCCGACTGGCCCACCACCGCAGATGGTCCTGATCCTGCGCCTGTTTGGGGTGTGTCTGTGCCTATGTCTGTGTCTGTGCACGCGTGCGTGTTTGTTGGTGAGCCACACAAATTCCTGTTCTTTAAACACTAATGTTCATCATATCGAGAAGAAGGCGTAATTTTGTTGATAAAGTTAAATTAGCAGTCGGATATTGCATATGCTTGTCCAACCCTGTACGAATTATACTATTAATTATACTGTTATTAAGTATATATTTAAACACAAATATATAATATATGTATGTATATGTACTTATATATATAAATATATATATTTTTATTAAGGGTAAGCGAGTTGCGAACAATGCTTCGTTTCATTATTATTATTTTCTTTAAACGCAATAATGAACAACACAGCAATCGCTTATACAATAACAATGCGATGCGCCCAGACTGAGGATAAAGATGACGATGGGCTATGACGACAATTACAATGAGGATTTGGTCGCGACTGCGGTGGATGGCCGTCATCACCGTGGCCCAGAGACCAGAGAGTCCCATAATATAACTCCAGCTCAACTCGCTCTCTCTCACTCAGAGCTGGGAGCTGCCAGTTGACTGGGCAATTAACCATTGAGTTGGAAAAGGAAAAAGGGAGCTTCACCAACAGCATCACAAAGCTGCTCAAAGTAAATTTTGTGAATTCTGCACCCTAGACCTAACCTCAACGAATTCCAGGCAATGCGCACTCGCACTCGCTCCTGGTATTCGCCCTGGTAATTGGCAGACATACTGGCAGATTCACATTCACATTCAGATTCATATTGCAACGGGCACTATTTTTATGAATGGGGAATAGTTGGGGGTCTTAGCATAGTGTAATTATAAGCGGGGCCTGTCTTGTCTGTCACTTGTAGGTCTAGATTAATATTAGAATGACTCTCGCAATACGACGTTACCAAAAAGTTGCAGGTTAATCAGTTTCGACGGACAATCTTAGTATGAACATAGGAACTTCTATATACAAATATATAAATAAATAAATAAATATATATATATATATATATATATGAATATGAATGCATGCAAACCAGCTCTTGTTTGGGTCGTGTATATATATATTTATAAGTTTGGTATTGGGATTATTAACAAGTCAAGCAGAGCTAATGCGTTTTATTGCTGTGCTGAACCGTCAAATATTTGACGTTTATAAAATTTTGAGTTTGCCAGTTCGAAATTGGGATCTAAGTTGCTGATTAAATGCGACAACAATTCCAAACATATATATGTATCTATATAAACGAAAAATATAAAATATACCCAAAAAATGAGAACATATTTATTTGTATGACTGTATTCAAAAAGATTTAGCGGCTTCCTCTCACGTAAGGAATTGGATTTGCATACTCATACCTGTTAGTAAACTTCTAACAATAATTATTAATTAATATTCTACGATTGGTTTTGTTATTATTAAATAATTGTTAAACTATTACAACTAACTACTAACATTAATATTTATTAAACCAATACTACTAAATTTCTTACTAAAAATTAAAGAACTACGTCTTATAAACAAATAATAACATAAATGTTGCCTTTTTGCTTGTTTTATTATTAATTAACCTATTTTAAACTCTGCACCAAAGGCGAGCTGCTTGCAATTTATTACATAGTTGCAATTGTAAGCACGTGCAAATCAATTAAAAACTTTTTAGATTTGTTAATGGCTTGGAGAGTTTCACTGTTTCATTGTTTTGTTCGTTGTTTGTTGGTTGGGTCGCAATATTGCTGATGTCTATAATCCAACAAGTGTTGTTGACAGCATCACTTTCCACATTTCATTTGTGTGTCATTAATTTTCGAGTCGAACGAACCGCAACGTGAAAAATAACAGCTGATCCCGCTTGGCTTTACGCTTTGCGCTCGACATCAGCCCATCAAGTGGAACTAAATTGACATGTGATAAGAATTTTCAAGATAAATCTCAATACCCTCATAGTGAGGAGTGTATGCAATGTGTAGTGTGGGCCATATTCGTAGTTGATTCCCTTGTCGCAGTTGATTCCCTTTAACCTGCTTTGAGTTTCACCAAGCATTCTGCTTAAGGAATTCTTTTAGGATTTAGATTAGGATAACAGAAATTATAACAAAATACTATTGAGAGGAACGTTACCAGTTTTCAACTGATCGGAAACATTTTTTAAAAGCAACCCCATCTGATAGTAATTTAGGGTAAGCCATTTGGGTCTGTATTTATAAATAACCCCACAAAAAAAAATATTTTATGCGTAACAATTCATCATGGGAGTTTCTCCACTTGTTCATTTCTGATTTATATCATTTTTTGAATACTAACACATACATTTGGTATAAATACTTAATTAGTTCAATATGCCAAATAAATAAAAGTGCGCTATTTGAAAATAATAATTTGTTCATAAATTTTCATCTAAATTGAGATGTGGTAAAAACTACCTTGCATCCACCTCCTTCGCAACACAATCATCTATAGACATACTCCGAATTTATACCTAGATTACGGAAACTGTCTGTAAACTTTAAAGCTGGGACACAAACCAAATATCGTTTAGCCAGTTAGCCTCAGCACAGTATGAGTCAATGTATGAACAATAGGTGGCGGAGTTAGGTTTTGAAGATTCCAAAAAATATATGGCTTTTTTACCAAAAAAATGTGTTAGCTTAAACTGTGTCCACACTTGACGAAACAAGGCATGGACACAAACCAAATATTATAATCTATTGATAATACAAAAGCTTAGATAAATCATTGGTTCTCATCAAATAATAAACTATGGTTGAAGTATAAACTTACGTAATGCCTGACAAAAGCTTGGGGTGCTTGTGCAAAAGATTATTGAGTATTGACAGCAACCGTTGTACAACAGTCACGGGGACAAGGGTTGTAAAATCCACACATCATGGCTTTGCCACACTGACAGCTTGATTGGATTGCGTATTTAATTTCTATAGCCAAGGCCAGAGACCAATCTGGCAATATTACACGCCCTACCAACGGGGAATATTCGTTAAAAGTGCTGCCAGATACGAGGAAACACCTGCCAGAGTTTATTCGTAAAACATGTCAACGAACATGTCTGGCAACAGTCAGGTTGGTTTATCTACAATATAAAGTAATTGTTGCCTGTTTGGTATTGTATTTGCTTGCCTTAATTTATTTTACAAATGCTTATAATGCTTTTGTTAGAATGTGGCAAATGGGTTGGAGGGATTCTGTTTATATTATATAATTTAATGCTCAACAGCCAGCCAAAGATAAGTTTAATAACCAATTAACGATACTTATCAACATGCTATTTATGTGAACATTCACGTTCTGCGTATAATTTAATGCATACAAATATATAATCAAATGAACTACCCCGAAAGGCCGCGTCTTTTCATAGAGATTTAGTTGTCATGCACACTTATCGAGACCAAAAAATCATGTAAAAGCTTTCAAGTCACGAGTTCTCAATTAAGAAAAACAGTGAATTGAAGCACCCTAGTCCCGTATTCGTATTATATTCATTTAGACACAAATAAATAAACCTGTACACAAAAATGCTTTAATTGAAGCTTAAACTTTTATCTTTTTTTATTATTATTATGTTACTGTAAACGCTTGTACAGCAAAATATTAAAATATACATTCATTAAATGCAAATTACTTTTTAAATGTGACAATCCGTTAAATTTATTTAGACTGTGGCACATAATTAATAATGTCTTATTGACAATTAACTTAACGCGTACCTTAACAAATATTGATAAGTATGTTCCGCACAAATTGCAAAGATATGCAATATTGGAGTTTTATAAACGCCTCTAAATTTCATAAATAAATAAATAAATTTTGCTGAATTGCAATTTGACATTGTCATGAAAGAATGAATATGGTGATGCATATTGAAAGTTTACTTCTCTAATACACTTGCAGCAATGCGGATCGATGTATTATTATTACACTGCTTTTATTGTTTGCTAAATGTTAATTTATTTAAATGCCAACAAAACGAGTTAAGCCCAATAAACAATGAACAGTTTGAAAATTTTAAGGTACGATAAGTAAAACAGTCGTTTGATTATTTATAGAAATTTATTTCGTTTACAGAAAATAAACAACAAAAGCTATATGCGTTTACATGATGAAATACGCAGCTATAAATCCTTTGAAGAAAACATAAGAATTGTCAACGAACACAATAAATTTTACGAAACTGGAAAGAGCAGCTTTAGATTATCAACAAACACAATGGCAGATATGGTATTAATGTTTACACTTTCGTATAACAGCATTTGTATATTTTGTTTTTCACAGAACACCGATTCATATTTAAAAGGTTTCTTACGTTTACTGCGTAGTCCACCTAATTCTACTGCGGATAATATTGCTGATATTGTAGGATCTCCCCTAATGAACAATGTTCCTGAGAGTTTTGACTGGCGTAAAAAAGGCTTTAATACGCCACCGTATAATCAACAGAGCTGTGGCTCCTGTTATGCATTCAGTGTAGCTCAGAGTATCGAGGGACAAGTTTTCAAGCGCACCGGAAAATTACTGGGACTTAGTGAACAACAGATTGTCGATTGCAGTGTATCTCATGGTAACCATGGTTGCATAGGCGGTTCATTGCGAAACACCCTCACATATCTACAGGCCACCGGTGGTCTCATGAGATCACTTGACTACAAATATGCGGCAAAGGTAATCAAATTGCAGACCATTACGATCAATTTCTATACATAGAAACATAGAAATAGAAGTCACCCCTGTTGTTTCTATTGTCGAAGCATACGCAAATATATTCACAAATATGTGTTCTTTCAGAAAGGAGACTGTCAGTTTGTCAAGGAGCTGGCCGTGGTCAATGTGACCTCCTGGGCTATTTTACCCGCAAATGATGAGAGCGCCATTCAAGCAGCTGTGGTTCACGTTGGTCCAGTTGCCGTTTCCATCAATGCAACTCCAAAAACCTTTCAATTATACAGGTAAAGCATATAATAAACTATCGTAAGAAATCAGTAACCCTGTTAAATTTTCGCAGTGCCGGAATTTATGATGACGTTGCCTGTAGTTCAACTTCTGTTAATCATGCTATGCTCTTGGTTGGATTTGACAAAGACTTTTGGATTCTAAAGAACTGGTGGGGAGAATTATGGGGTGAATCCGGTTTTATGAGAATACGCAAGGGTATCAACTTATGTGGGATCGCAAACTATGCAGCTTATGCCATAGTGTAATGATCATAATGTGTGTTAAAGCTTCAATTATATTGATTAATTGTATTTAGAATGCTTTGCCGTAAAAAGGCGATTTCTAAGCATATTTACATCAACAAAATTACACTAATGATACGTAAATACATATGCGTAATACGTCTCATATATCATAGAAATACAATAATGTACAAAATCATATAATATGTGCAATATAATTACGAGAAAATGTATTAACACGATGCCCCGACTCCTGCCCAATGGCTTAATTTAATTTTCATGCCACAATTTTGTTGCAAAAGTTAATTAAATTAAAAGCAATATTCACAGTTCGTTGAATACAAAATACAAAATACGTGTTATTGGCAAATTATGGGCTGAGATGCCAAAGTAAGGGTGAGTGTTGGAATTTACTGTGTGCTTTTTGAGGGTTGTCTCGCAAATTGCGCATGCGTATCGAATTTCAAACACGCCCACACTGTGAATCTTGTTCCAATTGGTGAGCATTATACTGGATATACAGAATTCTTATACAGGCAGTGGTTCAGCGTGTTTCTGATTGGTTGATATTTCTATCCGGTCTCTATTTATTGGACAGTCCCCTTGCAATATTTGAAATGGTGACTTCAAGAAAGTCGGACAAACGGCAATTGAAAAGCTTTTCTCATTCAGTCTTCATAGTTAATTCGTGACGCGAGATTTCGTGAACTTTTGGCAAAATTCAGTTGTTAAATTTGGGAATTCTCAAACATTTAAACAATGGTGATTGAAAAAGCGAATGTTATAGAAATATTACAATGCAAATAAAGAAATAATATGTAATTCAACCACCATTATTCAAACTGTTAACAATAATATTTTTAAAAAATAAAAAGGTGATCAAGCTATTCAGTTATTTAATCTTGCATTGATTTCCCAATTGTAATTACAAACAAAGGCAGATTCTCAGAATAACGCATGCTCTGAGAATCGAGTCTATTTACTTCCATCAAAACAAGAAAATAAGAAAGAACGGAGTCAACCTGCCAACAAACATAAATTTCACTACAAATTTAAAAAACCAAACGCTTTGTCCTTTGAAAGCTAAATTATATAGTATTCCGATGTTGATAAAGTTCTTAAGGCTCTTAAAAAAAACAGAAAAACTAATCGTCGTCTGTAAGTATTACTGTGTGATGGGATTTTCAAAAATCGATTTTTATTATACCCTGAACCAATTGAAACTGAGCACAAAAAAGGCTATAATGGAGACCATAACAGCTTGGGCTCCAAATCTTGAATATGTTTTTGCAACATTTTCCTCGTAATTAGTTTATGCCTCTTAAGAGAAAGTCTTAAGATAGAACCCGTTGCAAATTTGAAGTGCAAAATGGCAAAGCCAAAATCGAGCTGGGTATGTAATTTACAAAGTCACAAAAAAATAGCTTCTCTTGAGAATTGTAAAATGTAAGATGCTGAAGTCAACATCAAATTCTAAAGGTTAAGAGGATAGGAATTAAACAAATACATATATGTTTGTGTGCTTGCTAAGAATTCGCAACAGGTACTAACGCGCAGCTAAGGTGATGATAAGATGTTCAACGCGCAACAAATACAACTGCAGTTCATTAAATTTGACTTTTAATGAAGCTGCACCTGTTGCAAATTCAAAAATGCAAGCATAAAAATCCAAAATAAAACCAAATAAAACCGCAAAATGATCAAGTTGAATTTAACAATAAGACTAGAATATATTTAGGGTAGTTTTTGAAGCGATATTATTTCTTGTTTGCTTTCAATTCTGTTTTGCTATGACAACAAGTAGACTTACCTGTGGAAAAGCACTTGTAATTAGACAAAGTAAATTCAATTATCCGAGCATTTCATTTCTAAATGTTAATCGCCCAGCAATTTAACCCAATTAAACATGCATGATGTTTTACGTGTAAACAAAAGACCATCAACGGCAACAGTGTAATAATGATTACCCGCCCTCAAATGGAACGAACACCTACTATTATTTGCCTGTTGACAGTAACCACTCAGCCGAATTATTGCCAACTCATCAGTGGGTATTTTAGTCTTTATCTGCCTCTATGCCCCTGTACCCCGCTGCTTTCGGCAAAAGGACATATGCTTTCAAATTTCAACCACCCTCGGGATTGGGACCGGGACCGGGACCGCGCAATGCCGTACTGTAATCGTTTTCAATTTCAATAGCCTATCGCATACAGGCAAATGCCTATATGTAGATGTTGATGTGCTTGT
Source organism: Drosophila picticornis (assembly GCA_035043845.1). Taxonomy (NCBI): domain Eukaryota; kingdom Metazoa; phylum Arthropoda; class Insecta; order Diptera; family Drosophilidae; genus Drosophila; species Drosophila picticornis. Next base: position 983,474 of record JAWNMR010000023.1, on the reverse strand, counting down.
ATTTATATTGTCGCCCATGTGCATGTCATACTTTTGTTTTTTAAAGGGAAATATGAGAAGTGGGTAAGATCCAAGCGTGGACACGGGCAGAACGCCCTATATAAACAAAGCACTTAAATTAATTTACGGTAATTGTATTCGCATTGCAGATCTGATGTGTAATCTTCTTCCTAAATTCATTCATTAATTAATTAACTAATGAAATACAAACTAATTCTTCTCTACACCTGTATTTTTGGTATTTGTATAAATACTTTCGATAACAAATTTCATAAAATTAGACTACTAACTAGGGAAAGTGCCCGAATAGGAGATAAACTGTATCCATCTTTTAATTAGATATATATATAACATAGGAACAATCGATCGAATTATAAGTTTTTACAACTGAAATCAAAATATATAAATATATTAATATTTCGATATAAGAATTAACCCGGTATAAAATATTCCTTGAACAAACATCCCTCGATTACTTTTTACTGACTAACTAAGTACATCTGGCAGATTGTTAACAATCTGCTGTTTTTCTAAATACTAACATAATTTTGTCATTATTTACCTCACTGGTTTGTAATTCGTTCAACCCTCTGGTGGATTTCTCTCCCCTTGTATAAGTTAAGAAGTCTCGCAATCATTTGTTTCGCTTTAGGTTTGTGTTTGTAGCAAAGGTATGAAACACATTGGCATTAAGCTTAACAATTGTGCTTTGTTACTTTTTTTGTAACCTTATTATCTTTAACGAATAGTCTCCAGGGACAATCTTCTTTTCAATTATGCCATTCACACGCATAATATAATTGAATGTGCGGGAGTTCTCATGAGGGGCGGATTTGCACAGATTGAATAAATTTGTACAAGAGTAAAATATAACAATTTGTATATATATATAATGTTTATATTCTACGCAGGATATAACAAGAGCCAAATAAAAAGTTTTTGAATTAGTCTGTGTTACACATAACATATCTTCTTGTTTTCTTCTTTTACTTTTCCAGAAATTGCAATAAATGGCATTCGCTGAGTCTATTCAAAGATCTTCTCGGCCTTCAACTCCTCCTAATGGAATGGAAAACAGCCAAATATCCGTTTCCCAAAAATCAAATCACGTACGTTGCCTTTAACAAATTTACCTTGTTAAAACTTGATTTCGTTTTTAATAAAATATACAAAATATACCCCTAAAGTATATTATTAGCAGACGGATAATTTAACACTTTTAATTCAAATAATCAGTGGGCTCTGGATATAAAAACATAAAAGCCTAAAACAAAGATTTAGCTACTTAGAAAAAAATCAAGCGTATATTGTGGAAGGGGAGGGTTGGTTTTTTACACACAGAAAATAAATCGAAAACAGACAAATGTTTCCCTTGAGATATTGGATTTTACGTGCTTTGATTCTTTATTTTATTTGAAAAACAAAAACGACATTGCCAACAAATTGTAAATAGCAGGACCACCTTTTTTGTTATTACGAGAATAAATATATTATGGAAAAAGAAAAAAATGTTTTACAACTGACAACTATCGACAACCAAAAAACAGAATACGAGGAACACAGATAATTGACAACAAAAGGGATTTTTAATTTGTTGAAAACAAAACAAGCAACTATTGAATATTGTTTTAAGTGTGTAATTAAGAAATCGATGTTGATTGGATTTAAATATAACGAGATAATTTGCATGTGTTTTTCTAGGTGAGCACAGTACTGCTTTACGGTATACCCATTGTGTCATTGTACATCGAGGGGCAGGAGCGTCTGTGCCTAGCTCAAATCTCCAATACTCTCCTAAAACAATTCAGCTACAATGAGATACACAATCGACGTGTTGCTCTGGGAATAACCTGCGTTCAGTGCACACCCGTCCAGTTGGAGATACTGCGAAGAGCCGGAGCAATGCCAGTCAGTTCGCGACGCTGCGGCATGATTACGCGCCGCGAGGCTGAGCGTTTGTGCAAGAGTTTTTTGGGCGATAATACGCCGCCGCGGTTGCCAGACGATTTCGCGTTTAATGTACAGCACAAGTGCGCGTGGGGCTGTCGCGGTTCCTTTTTGCCTTCCCGCTACAATTCATCGCGTGCCAAATGTATCAAGTGCAGCTATTGCGGCATGTTCTTCTCGCCCAACAAATTCATATTTCATTCGCATCGCATTACGACCAACGACAGGTATATTCAGCCCGATGCGGCCAATTTCAATTCGTGGCGACGCCACATGACACTCAGTGGCCACGACCAGGACGAGAAAATTATCCATGCTTGGGAGGATGTTAAGGCGATGTTCAATGGCGGCACAAGAAAGCGACTAGTCACCTGCAATGGCAACAATCGAAATCGCAGCACGACAAGTAGCACATCATTGGCGACATTATCGAAAACAAGTGAAGTGATCGATAACACGTGCGATTCGCCACTAATCAATTGTGAAAGTGAGACAAAAGCGATATCGCCGTCATGTTTGAAGCGCTCATCCCTCGATCATCCATACAATTACAGCACCGTGACAGCCGCGGCTGCCGTGGTTGGAGTCACCGCAGTAGCTGCTACCGTCGGGGTGCCCTTCAATTTGCACCGGTCGGCGATGATATCGCCATTGCAATCACTGCGTAACGAGCACGATTTTTCAATAATGCCGCTTTCGCGCAATTTTGTCGTTGACTACACTATGTGGCAGCAACAAAATAATCAGCATACAAAAAAACTCAATGCTAGCGAAACGATAAACTCATTTGAAACGTGTCCAGCGCCATGGGGCAGACCGGAAATTACTGTATCAGCAACAGCCGCAGGTGGAAACTCAATTCGACTGGTCGAGCATAATCCATTTAATATAATCAAAAACGAACCCAACTCTGCGTCCATTTGTGGCGTGCCAAAGAGTCGAAAGATACCCGATGGAGATCGAACTGATTTTAATATGCCATCGTTGCTAAATTCTTCAGCATTTAAACCTGTTGTTGCATCGGCAGCAATTGTGTCCACGTCGTTGTATGCAACGCGCTCGAATTATTCAAATAACAACATCTACATAAGTCCGGCACAGCCAACGAGAACAACCACCGTTTTTACACACAACAGCATTACGACAGCCGAATCCCATGGAGCAATATTCAATTCAGCATCAAGTGCATTTCCACCGATCTTGGACTCCATCCAATTGTGCACAGAAAGCGATCAATCCGAGTCGACACCAGGAGATGCCAATAATCCACAATCAGTAAATTTAGTAAACACTGACAATTCGGATAAATCGTCAGACGGAATTTACATTAATTCGAATAATTGCCGAAATACCGATGAAGATGATCAGGGTGACGACGACGATGACGAAGTGGTCGACATTGAAACGACCGAAGATGATGTTCCAACAATGAATGCTTCTCTCAACATGTGTCCCCCCCACTCGCCAGTTGATGGGGACTTATCCTCGCGTAGTGCAAGTCATTCCCATTCCGCGAGTCCCAACGATGATGTTGATGTAGATGGTTTTACAACGGATACCGAAGATCAATTTGAAATAAAGTCAAACATTTGCTCATACGACATAAACATCACTCGCTCAAACTTTAAGATTTACAACAATGAAAAGGAAAAGATATCGACAATGGAGGAGGAACTGCTTCAAAATTATAAAAAGAAAAATAGTGCGGTAAGAAATTGTGCGAAATGAGTGTATGCGATTTATTTACAGAACTTTCTATACCCTACATGAATAAAAAGTGTATAATGAAGTCATTCAAAGATCGGGATATTTATTTTAAAAATGAATACTTAAAGTATTAATTTTATTTAAATAAAATATTCTTTTCAGGACGTGAATGGATTAAAAAGGATGTCCCGTCGCAAGTGCTCAAATCAAAATAAGCATAGTCAATTCTTAAAAAAGAACGGATCCAAACTGGATAAGGATACACTTTTTTCTGCCCAACCCAGCCTACATATTCAGCAACGAGTCTCATTTCCAGTATTTTTAAAGGCTCATCTTAATTCATTTCGGCAACGTCAACACCAACAACCCAGTCCCAGTACACCTAGACAACTATATTGCTATGATACGTCTCAAAGAACTAATGAGAATAGCGTTGACTAAATAAATATTCTTATAACATACAGATTTAAGTTATTTTTCAAGTTGCAAATAACACATATATTCCGGTAAATGAAATTCACGGTTCAATAAATTGACTAAACCAGAAGAATAATTGTTTTTCTTTTTCAGTTCTGATTAAAGATTAATGCAAATTAATTTAACTACACAAAATACAATTGTGCAATTCTTATTTATTTATATTATTAATATAATATTCTATTTTGTACATATTGTAGGCAGTGACTATTAATATACATTTTTTCCAAATCCCTAAGTTATTAAAATGAACAATTAATATTAGGATCGGATAACAGATTTATCGATTTAACAATTAATAAAAAGTATTTAAAACGTACAAAATATATCTATATATACTATTTATAATATATTTATATTATTATTATTACATTTCGTACTTATTGTGCATTGCAACTATAAATATAAACTTTTTTTCCTTAGCAGATTCCTGAGATATAAATAATATAAAAGAATTAATAGTGGGTTGGGTTGTGCATCACTCTTATTCAATTTGCTTCAAGGTTTTCTCAATGTTTACACCGCTACATGTTATATTTTCTTGTAGTTAAGTTATCTAATTATCTGAGTTTTCTTGGCCTTTCTTGAAGCTTACCAAATTCGAACTCGGTGCATGACTAGCCGCTTAACCATATATCAAAATAAGCATTTCCACGGTCCTTTTGGTATTTATAATGTTGTATCTGCCGAGTAGCGGGCCGGCCGCGTATCTGGTCACACTTTCAGGTTTGGACAGCAAATCACAAAACGTATGATATAAATAAATAAAATAAGAAAAATTAATCAGATACACATTTGAATTTCTGTAAATATATTTTAATAACTATTTAAGTAATACAATAATGTGTATTTACACACATTTATTGCACGTAAAAAAAAATACCAGCTCAATATATATATTCAGGCTTGCTTAAATACATTTTCAAACTATTGTTTGCGTACATATCGATAAAAAATGTCTTAGATATATTGAGTTTATATGTTCAATTGAACAAGTTCAATGTTAAGCATAAGTCTTAAAAAAGTGAATATTTTATGAAAAGCGAATATTAATGCTCCCCAGCATAAAGTACATAATTAAAATCGGTGAAAATCTACATAGATACATACATGCAAATGTGAGCCGTAAACAAAATCAGTAGTAGCTTCTTGAATCACCCATTTTCGATATACACACAGAGTTACATACATTCATTTACGTATATATATATATATATACATATATATATATATATATATTTGCAAATGTATATATTTATATATATATATATATATATACATGTTAATGTATCTATGTGAGAGGCATAACAACAACGATTGTACGCTTTGAAATACGTATATTTTTTGAACATGTTTAAAACCGTATATAAAATCTAATCAGCTTGGATTATTAATTATATACACAATTTCATTTAATTGTGCATATAACACGAAAACCACACACATACACAAATTACATATACAAACGTTGCTTAGAGTTGCTAAAGAAAAAATTGTATAAATGTATAAATGTGAATTCACGCAAACAGCACATGTATGTATATACGTATGTTTGTATGTGTGTATATCTAAAATTGTTTGTTAAAGTGCAGCAAGCAACGCGAGGAATAAACATTAATAAAATAACATAATGGACACAACTGAAGATAACTCAAGGTAACAAATATATTTCTTTATTTTTATTCTATTCAATATAAATATGTAAGTTGGACAGAAACACGCCTGTTCAACTCGCAAAGAAAATCCGTATTTGAAAATCGAAAGGAAAACTCTATAAAAATATGTATTTATTGTTGTTTTTAGCGGGTCACAAAATAATAAAAAACTTTCTCCAATAATTTTTACATACAAATGCAAACAAAATGTTAATGTAATGCATGTCAATTTTACACCGTATTTTCTTGTACCCTTAGATATTCTCGAGTTGAACTGCTGGCGCTACGCTACGAGGATAGTTCGCGACGACGTCCCAGTTGTGCGAATCGGACGGAGCTGCAAAAGTTAAATTTTTGGAAAATCAACGGACTTCCATCGAATTTGAGTAACAACAACAGCAACAGCTGCAGCAGCTACGGGAATAAAACTGGCCTATCTCCTGAAAGGGAAAACGTTTCCCTTACCAGTTCTAACGGACTACTTAGTTCGAGGCGCGCGTTGCGCAATCGGGAACGAGCTCACAATTATTATCAACGCTTTACTGCTGCCGATCAGATTGGCGAAGATGCACAGGTCAGCTTAGCATCATTGAGTGGCGGTAATCTGTGCAGTGCATCATACAAGTCAGCCAACATAGATCATCGCAGCATTTCCTCATCGCATTTAATGCCCGCATTTGCCAAGCGACGCTTTGTGGTTGCAATTGGTCCAAATGCAACACAAAATGAGAAGGCAAACTATGAAGATGGCCTCGGCTCGAGTGCTAAAGAGAACACGTCAATTTCATGCCCAGCCAATACCGATCTAAAAAATACAACACGCTCCACGTTGAGTTCCCCCATGCGGCGGACTCCGGCTACATCTGCGGAGTGGGAACGGAGTGAGAAACATTCAAATATTCAGCCGGATAGTGAACAGTTGTTGCCATTGTCGCCAACATTCTTGTCAGGCAAGCAGGGCGCAAACTTAAATGTTCAAGAGAGACGGATTGGCAGTGGACGACTTCTACCACGAAACGATAACTGGGAATATAAGAATAAGGATGCGGATTCTTCATTAGCCAATCTGGAGAAGGACAGACCACAAAATGGTGGCATTGCAATTATGCAGCGACAGCGAACATGTTCGACAAAACACTGCGAAAGATCGAACGATAATCTGGGAGATCGCGATCGGGATCGGGATAGAGAGCGAGATCGTGATCGAGATCGTCGTATCAACGAACGTAGTCGAGACTCAAATGAGGGCAAAAAGAATATACAGAACGGACGACGCACAACCAACAAAGACAAATTCAATTTTGGTGATAGTCCAATGCAGAATCGAGGCAAACGCATGAACATGTATCAAACGCATGATAGACACGAACCCGAATGGTTCAGCGCTGGTCCCACATCCCAGCACGAAACTATCGATTTGCATGGCTTCGAGGACTATGAAAATGATAGTGCTACCGATGTAACACCCACTAAGGAGAATGTGAATAAGGAATTCGTTGCGATGACAAACCAAATAGGTAGCCCCACGTCGAGAAGTAGCAGCATTGCCAGCCTACACGTTATCGATTCGTCGAAGTGTAACAAAAATGACAGTAATGAGATGATTTTGTCAAACGAGCCACCCAGCAAACGAAATAACAACCCTAATCCAATTACAAAATCTGAAGTTGAGTTCAATTTTGATGCGTTCCTTAACATGGATCCAATGGTAAGTGCTAAAAATACCGATCTGCCTTCCAATTTAATTGAAAACTGCACTGTTTGTTTTATTTCCAGGGCAATGTTGGCGAGGTCCAAGGCGAGGTAAAGGGAACTTCACGCTTTAGCCGCTGGTTTGCATCCAAAGAACCAACATGTGGCAGCGAGCTCGGATCTTATGGCAGCTCTACTACATTAGATAAGCAAGGTAAAAAATAATTAAATTTATAATATATTATATTAATATGATATACTGCATAAAAATGTACGATCTTTTGTCTTTTAGAAATTCCTAGTGTTAAGGACTTGGAAGCACAAATGAAAAAAGTGGATTTGCGACCTGAATATGAAATTATCAACACAATGCGAAACGCACAGCAGTCAATTCAAGTGGAGCCAAGAGACAATTCTGTTACCAGAGACACCGAAGGATTTAAAAGACTCTTGCAGCAGTTAGGCTCCCAAAACAATGCGCAACCAACTCCGTCATACACCTTAATTCCGAATGTACCCGTGGTGCGCAGCGAGCCACGTGCCAATCCTCATGACCGTCATCAGCACATGGCTCGAGGTCCGGAAGATGATCTGCAACAATACCGAATGGAAATTCAACATTTGCTTCAGGGTAAGTAGCTTAAATAAAGGTCTGATTTATATACGACTTTGATTTAATTTATCAGGTGCTGCATTGGCAAATAAAAATGTCATCATTTATTTATTTTTCTTTTAATTTCAGGCATTGTTCGCGGTGATGTGTCTCTTGAATTTTTGGAAAAGGAAATAAGCAATCCCAACACTACAGCTCAGTCAAGGGAGATTATTGGAGCAGTTCTTTATGAGTGTTCCAATTCCAATCGAAACGCTGTGCAACAGAAACTAATTTATCCGAATGACTTAAATTCCCATAATGCTTTTAAAAATCATCAGTTTTTTAATAAGAATGTTTCCGAGGGTAAGTCCGTTCTCGTTTATTTTTATTGTTTAGTGTACTCTTTAATTGTGTCTTTCAGATTTATTCAGTCAGAACACACCAAGTCCTGGCTTAAGCCAACAACACCTGAGGCACAGTAATTCGCCGACACCGTTGGCCTTTACACCAACATCTGTATTAAGAAAAATGACAGCTGATAAGGAATCAACGCCGTTGCACAATAGCAGTGCCATTAGCCAACAATATCATCAATATCAACAACTATCCACGCAGTATCCGAAACCAACAGTACACAATCTAATGAATGAGTCACCGGCTATACCTGCTATTAACCAACTGCAACCAAGAATGATCTTGGGCGGCAACTACGCTATGCAACACCAGCATCAGCATCAGTTAAATCAAAATAGCCCACAAATGTCGCCTAAATTACTGCCACAGTTGTCTCAACAGCGAAGTCAGGCAAACAAATGGCCGCCCGGCAACATGCAAGCGATGCACGGGGCTAAGTCTTTTGGTAATTATACATACATTAAGAACAAACATAGAACCTATAAATATATCTATCCAAATTTGCAGGTCGACCAATTCTGAAAGGAACTCTCAGTTCTGGCTCTCAACAAATGGCCCCAGTAGCATTTTCAACAAACAATGAATTACAACAGATCCATCAGCAAAGACTTAAATCCATGCAACCAACAGAAACAATAAATAGCGATAACATTCATAGTGGAGGACCATCACCTATACAAAATATTCCATATACTGACGGAATCTCACAGATACAGCAGCATCACTATATGCAACAGCAGCAGCAACGAGCGCAGCCCCGACATCGATTATTTCATGGGGACATGCATAGGCAAACTAATATGCCGGTGCAGTCGTCAGGTAACATGGCTGGTAATTTATTTATATTTACATTATATATAAAAACATACATAAATTATTTACTATATGAATTTATCAACAGGAGGACCCGATAGCGCCGACTCTACTAATTTAGTGAAAAGTAATAACCTCGGTCCCATGAACTGTCATCAAGATGAACGCTTATCGCCGACAACAAATCAGTTGGCCCAATGGTTTTCCCCAGAATTGCTTGCCAGAGCATCAGCTGGTAAATTGCCGCTTTTAAATATGAACCAGGCGTTGAGCTTGGAAGAATTCGAACGTAGTATGCAACATTCCTCAGCCACAGTGCTCAATTGAAGACTAAGAGTGAATCTACTTTAAAAGAGACTTAAATGCAACTAGTTGAAATGAATGCTGTATTCTTTAACAGAAGTTATCCTGCAGTTTCTTTTAAAAATGATTTCAAGCAGTTGTTTGTGTGTTCGTTGCACAGGACTTTTCTTCTTTTTTTTTATCAAGATTATGCTTACAACAGCATATATTTATACACACTCTTTTAGTTTCGTAAATAATGAAAATAGAATTCGGAATATTTAAAATAATTATTAATCGTAGATTGTATTGTAAAACAAAACATTTTTCTGTACATAATACAAATAAATAAAAGAAAACAACAAAACTATAACAAGAAAATCCTTTTTTATTAATCGAGAAATAAAACACGTTTTCTGAAAACTCAAATTGAATTAATACACGATTATGCAAATATTGAGCTAGGTACTATTTGTATTTATTTTATTTAATGCTTAGATATTAATTATACGTAGTGACATTGGCTTTTAATTTATAAAAATTTCATCAAATAATTCAATTGGAATCTTTCCCTGGGAATAAATAATCGATCAATTCAAAGAACCAATTACACTATATATATACACACATATTTAGATTTTCCAGCACAGAATATTTGTTTCAAATTGTATTTTTCATACGTGTGTAGTATTTATGCATTTAATTCAATTTGTAGGTGGGATAATCTGCGACTAATTCTACATAATCTCAAATATACTAGCTGAGCGACTAGAAGTTTTGCAATAATCTACAAACATACTTTGATATGTACTTAAATGTGTTCGTATGGATTAATGAAGAAATACATGGGGATTTTAGCAATGTAAGGTGTGGTAAATTCTCTGTATCGTAAGGGTAACAGAGTATTTAGCTTTAATCAATGTCAGACAAGTTTTGGTCATATTTTGGGGCGGTAAATCTCGATAGGTCCCGCTTGCTTAAAGCTAGCCTTTCTTAATTACGGATAATCACATTCAAAAATTAACATAAATGACTTCCGACAGCGCCCAGTTCAAAAACATTTATCTCAATTCTTAAAGATTTCTAATTAATCTGCCCAACAGTTTTTATATTTTGTGGAATATCATATTCTTTCTACTTGCTCGTAATAATTGATCGTTGAACAACCATTGTAGACCGCATAATTAATAACACTTTGAAAATTATTCACTACCTATAGGAAATGATGCGTATTTATTAGAATTTCCATTATTAAACTATGAAGAATCGCTAGGTACTATGCCATGTGGAACAGTCAATTATCATACATATTATGTACATTTGTTATTTAGTGACAGCGTTACATATTTACTAATTAATTATTTAACAAAATTACAGTTCGTATCGTGGTTGGTATTAACGGGATTTTTCACTTAACTTTGTTTGCCTGGTGTTATTTACACCATTTTTATTTACTGATTACAATGATTTTAGACTTTTTTTTTAAATAATCCAACAATTTGAGTGAGTTGATTGGGTGCATAATAAGCGATGTGCTATCGAATGCAGCAAGCATTTAGGTCTTATGCTAATTCGATTAAATATTCAGGTTCGTTATATTAACGTTTTTGTCATTTTTAGAAGCGATAAAGCTTTGTATTATAAGTATACTCGTGTATACACACATGTATACTTACACATAGTTTATGCAGCTCAGTAATTTGACGAAATTTTGAATGCATCATTATATAATTTCTGGATTCTTAATCTTGAGTCTTGGCGATGCAGGATGGGTCAACGATGCCAATGACGCAATCGCATTTGCCCGATGTGGGAGCAGTACCATTAAAGCATTCTTCATTCTTATGTATAATAACTGTTTGATTTTGGTCCAACTCAGAGCAGGGGCTGCCATTTTGGCTACCATTCTGAGACGGTCGATCGCTCGGTGTGGCAATTGTTGCTGCAACACCCGCGCCGACACCAACATCTGTGGCATTTAATCCGACGGGTGTACGACTATATCCGGAACTTGTGGGCACACCCTGTGCACCCGCCGTTGTCGCCGATCGTCTATACACCGTGCTATTCATTGTCAGCTTGCGCACATTCTTATCGGGATGAAAGACCAAAATGTACACCTTGGGTGAGTAGAGGCAAATCAATGCCACCGAAGCACTTAAGCTAATCGAGATGCACAACGTGGTTATTTGGATCTGCATGGTAAAGTCGTATAGTGTCAGTTCGTTGAATGTCAGTTTGCACTTACCTCATATGAGTTGCCAGTGCCAAAGTAAATTGGGACAAATGCCAGCCAAATTATGCATGTTGTGTACATTGTGAAGCCAATAAATTTGGATTCGTTAAAATTTTCGGGTATCTTGCGTGTTTTAATCGCATACACCGTGCATATCGTAATGAGTATCATGTTGTACAGTTGGGAGAAGAGGAATGACATGTCCTGTATTTTGCATTTTAAAATCACCTCGGTACGGTCGGGATAATAAAATCTAGTCCCCGGTGGCTCCACAATCATCCAAATCATCGTGATTAAAACTTGTATTGCTAAAAAAATAAACGTATTTTTAAAGGGTAAACTACACACACTAGTAGTAAATTTAATTATCAATTTCCAAACTTAAAAGCAAAATAATAAAACAAAAAGAGCGTGTTAAATTTTTGGATATGTATTATGCTTTAATCGTTAATTTTTAATATAAATCCCAAATACCTACCAATAAGAGAGGTTGTGATCACCACCTGCGACTGCGGACTGATGTACTTGAGACGTTGTGCCGATTTTGAGGCCGAATGGAAAATTCGCGATATACGATTTGTTTTTGTAAGCAGAGCGCTATAAATAATTGAGAAGCCAACGCCTATCCCAAACCTCTGAAGGACACAAGAACCAATCGTTGGCTTCGCAATCAGGGCAAATGTGTTGCAATAACAAACTAGAATACCAAATAGCAGAGTATAGCTCAGCTCTCGGCCTGAGGCACGGACTAGGGGAGTATCGTGATTCTTGGCAAACAGCACAATAACCACAATGGTCATCGTGATGCCAAGTATTGCGATTGCAAATGGCACCAGAGCAAATAGCGAATTCCAGCGCATATACTGGATATTTAGGGCAAAGCAGGAGAGCTTATCGGGATATGGCCACAGGCCTGGACCACAATCTCTGCACGTAAACTCATCGTAGACATATTCGTATGGCTCGCAGCTGTCACAGATCCAGCAACAGGTGTCACCCTGTAAATATAATATATTTTTATGTAAATAAATGGACTATAGAAATTATAATTTGAATTACCTGTTGTTTTTTAATCATTCCAGCCTCACAGGGTAGTGAGCATGCGGAGGTCGGCATTTCTTGTTCCTTGTTCCACACAACGGTTTCCAAATTCAGTTCCAGATAATTAAACCATTTTCCAATTACCTACAAGCACAATAAAATTGTAAATTACATAAATATATTATATAGTAATTTTGGGGATAAGCTTTTTATATATTTATAATTTACAAAAGGCTGCAAACGTTAATAACTAGTACTGGTACCTTGTACTGATATCCCGAGGAATTATCAAGACGCTGATAGTTTAAAATATCATATCTGGCCAGGCCATCGCCCTGTCGATCAAACTTCACCTCACTGCCAGCCAAATCTAAACAGAGCAGTTAATTTGTTAGTAATTAATTATTGATTGTTAGAAAGACATTATATAATATAGATTCGTTTAGATACTGTACCCACAAAGGAGACGTTTAACAAGTAGTTGTTGTAAAAGTCCTTGCCATCGTAGCTGGCCATATCGGGACAGGCCTGCGAATGGCTATCGACTGGCTTTCGATACCAAACCGATTCGCTGTGCTGATGATGCTTCTGCTGGCCAATATTCTGATCGTTTTGGGTGCACAAATCGTTGTGCAAATTGTGCAGGGCATGGGCGAAGGCGTAAACAGCGTCCACAACGAATTGCGTCTTCGATTCCTGCTCATATCTAAAGTATATAAGCGACATGTATTTATTTTGTCAACACCAAAACTGATTAAATTCAATTAAAAATCAAATGTAAAATTACATTTAAATTACGAAATAATAAGAAATATTTATAAGATTAAAAATAATTAATAATTAAATTAATACAATAACAATAACAATAATTAATACATATATGCAACTCTACTCTCTAAATAAAAATAAACTCACCCGACTTTCTCCGAGAGCCTTAAACTATCATCGCAAATGGATTTCTCCTTTTCGTTTCCTGACTTTGAATGACCATCCTCGCCATCTATTGCTAACTTGGCGTCCACTGAGCCTAAAGGTAGGACACAATTGAAGGTATCCTCCCAGTACTCAGCGAACCAGGGATTGCGCTGATTAGACCTTGGTGTCAATTGCATCATATATCGATCAAAGTCTTCGATTATTTCCGACTGCAACTCAACAGTAATGGCGCCTTCGGCAATCTCCTCCAATCCCTCGAGCAGCTTCTGTTGCTTGCCCCAGCCATCGCTGGCCACCCAATGGAATGGCTGCGAGAGATTAGCACGCTTCGCTGCTAGCAGAATGCGACGTGCATCCTCGGCTCGGGTGAATAAGATGACACCTCGAGCATTTGGCTTCTTGAGCAGTTTACTGATAATCGAATCGAAGATTTTGTCATCGGATGCACTGGGCACCTTTTCGGCGGCGGCAATGCAAACGTGTCGCTCGGTGGCCTCCTTGTGAAAGGCCTCGATGCCATACTCGCCGTAGGAGCCCTCTGAGTGAATCGTGGACACATAGGACCAGTTCAGGTTCTTGATAATGTCCACGAGGGCGACCGATTGAAATGTATCTGGTGGCACGGTGCGTGCAAATAAATCGAAGCGTGATTTGTCGGACAGCGTTTTGGCCGTCGAAGCTGGCGAAATTTGGGGTATGTGGAAGAGTCTCAAGAGATTGGCCACCTGCAAGGATACCGAACTGTACGAACCACCGATGACACCAAAAACGGGGCCAGATGTTGCATTCTTGCGTAGCTGCGGCGTCGATGTGTCCGAGCACTCGAAGACGGATGTGTCCATGTTATTGAGGGAAGCGCGCACAAATTGCAGCGACTGATTAAGGGCGTAGGTGTCCCGAGAGCAGGTGTCCAGGATATGAACACCTATCGTTATGCCTGGCAGTAGATTTGTGTCATTGTTCACCCGATCAATGGCATAAAGCATCGCCTCCAGGCGCTGAACACCCCGATTATAGACCTTGGGCCCGCATGGCGGGGCTCCCTCGCCCTTCTCGTGCACGGGAAATAATCCGCCCAGTATTATATCGCCGGGCAGGAAGACTGACACCGAGTCATGGGACTGCGATGAGCCTGCACCAGAAAGTTGGGGTAGACAGCTCCAAAGAGTGACTACCATCAGCATAAGTCTAAGGGGAATATTACTGCCATTATCGGAGTTGGCTTTGAACGCTTCCCGCATATTGGTCAATTTGTCAAATAGCTAATTGCAAATTTATCTCAACGATTTTTTCATTTGGATTTCTTTTCTTAGGTTAGTCTTTGACCTTTGAGACTCTATAATAATCCTTGGTTTTTGAGCCGTCCATGGCCATTTTAAATAATCTGCAATGGAAACGCATCAGCAGATATTTTATGTTCATAGATGTAAACCTATTTAATTTACATATTCATTTATTAATTATGATATGTAAACCGAATAAAAATGATTAAATATATTCATTTGTTGCGATTTGTAAATATTTATATAACGTTATTTTTATTTGTATTAATTATAATATGTAAATCAAATAAATATAATTTAATCAATTAATTTATTTGGAATTTTAATTATTTAAAAAGCTACTTAAAATCATTATTTCAGTGACACTCGAGCAACATAAGATGGCTAAGACAAGTCATTTGTTGGCAAGGATGCTTGCTTAAATTACGATTCTCTTAAGTTAATTGAGAGAAGGACAGAGGGAGAGGGCAAGAGAAAGAGAGAGGGGGAGAGAGAGGGAGAAAGCTGGCAAATGAGAGAGGACAAAGAAAAGAGAATCACAAGTAGGGGATGCTTTCCACGAGAAAACACGAGAAAATGTTGCCCAAACTTAATATTCATGCAGAGCCAGAGTCCGACTATATACACACACATATATTTGTGTGTGCGTAAGTATGTGTATGTGTGGAAAGTAACAATGGCGACCCAGAAAAAGCTTCGATGCAAGAACTTTACCAGAAGTACCAATACAAGAATACAAGAATGGTACCAATGATGATGATGATGGCAACGGTGGCGCAAAGGACCGAAATCAGCACGCATCACACATATGTATACATATATATTTATATATATATATATATATATATATATACATACATAAGAGAATAGATATGCATATATAATATTCCAAATATTATTAACAGGAGTACCCTACACATATGCATAATAAATGTACGTGAAAAGTATGTGTGTGTAGGTACAAAAGACTTGTTCAATTTAGGAAGCCCGACATAACTAGAATTTTGTATACATACATACATATGCATGCAAATGACTTTTTAGCAACTATAACAATGTAGGTGTTAAGGTACACATCAATACAGCAATACAGTAATACCAATACATACGCACAGGGATATACCCTATACACAGACATATATACATACGCATACATATTTATGTAAGTCTGCTTTGCAATTGTTAATTTAAGTATGTTAGAAAATCGAAAAAACATGCATTTACATACCAACATTTAATTGTGGAGTTATATTTGTAGAGTCCTTGATTACATTGACGTTATTTTTTTAAATTACAAATAATTTTAGTCACGAGCGAGGAGCGCACACATCTGGCCATAGCATTAACCGTAGATAAACTGATTTACTCATGATAAGCCCAAGCAGCAGTTCTTGTACAAGCAGCAGCAGCAGCGACCACGAAAAAGAACAACAACAACAGCAGCAGCAACAACACCCATTGCAGCCATCTAACTGTCCATCTCTCCTTGAATGGCCATTTTTCGGGAGCGCAAGTATCGCTGCAGCAGCAGCCGCAACGGATCTCAAAGAGTAAACGACAAACATAAAAACTAGCAGCTAACAAAAAAAATAAAAAACGTTAATAGCTCTTACCTCCTCTATATATATATATCGTGGGTCCGCCTGCAGCATTATTTAAGAGCACCAAAAAAAGCTGACTAAAGCTCGTCTTCAAGCTCTCGCGTAGCTCTCTTTAGGCTCTCCCGATTTTTGACCACGCAAATGCAATGTGTGTGTACATTTGTAAATGTGTTAGTATCGGCATCTATAGTATTCATAATCTTTTAAATAATTATTAATTTTTTCATTTAAATTTAATTCTAAATTGCATTTTTAATTTAATTTAATCAAGTTTTAGTTAAAGTATCTATCTATCAATAGTACATATTAAACTGTGTTGCTCATATTTTACATTTAATTTTAAATGCTATTTTTGATTTAATTTAATCAATTTTGCACTTTTTGCATTACTTTTCTCTTCTGACTTGTCATTATTAAATAAGTAAATAAATATATTTATAGTAAGATAATTATCAAGCTCCCATAATCCTATCTTCATTTTTTAATTACAAACTTGACAGTTAATTTAAATAAACTTCAGAAATTCATTTAATTAAAGAAAGTCTAATTATATATGGCTGGAATCATTGACTGCCCGGCTTATCTTTATCTTATCTCTATCTTGTTTAATCAATTCAGATCCAAAAAAAAATTAATTGCATAAGACTAAATCTTGTTTTTCACCTCAAGAAATAACAATTGCCCGATTTAAATTTAATTTTATTTCTTTAAATATTATCGATGTATTCGATATTAATTAAATCGATCTATCAATGCCGATTATCCAACACCACTTGCTACTGCTTACCGTATTTATATTCGATTTTTATATTTATTCAGCCATCAATTTATTTAAAGTTTATTTGTTGATTTTATTTATTATTTATTAATATTTTATTTATTATTTTGCATTAAGAAGAATAATCATTAGAAGCTTGCTTATAAGAATAATATGTTAAAAATACTAAAAAATAATAATACCATAAAGTGTCAAATCGAAAACCAACCATGTGCAAATCAAGGCTTTTAACTCTGCTCCAGAAAGTTAAAGCCTAAGGTTTTTTTTATTTCAAAACATAATTCATATGCCATTTAGTGATAGTTAAGCTCGGAATTATTCTACAAAACTAACTGTGAACAAATCAATTATTAATAAACATCGCAAGACACATCGATTAAGGAAGACATCAACATTGTGATGAAACTGGTTTGCTAAATAAATGTATCGATGTATATCGATAAACAATGTTACCATTCCTAAGCAGCACATTGCATGTGGAATGAAATTGATATAAAATTTGTTTTTGGAAATAAACATAAAGAAAGTCGAGTATAGCTTAGTTTACGGCTGTGCAAATATAGTGAAGTGCGGCAACTGTTTTCTGTTGTATTGTATATAATTGCTAGCTAATATATACACATATATACATACTGGTCTCGAATGCTCCAGGTAAAATAATGTTGAGAATGAGAACGAGACGGAGTTCAACCAAAAATTACATGATGACATTTACAACGACAATGCAATTTGACGTTGACGTTGCCGTTGGCGTTGCTCTTTGAACGTTACGTATTAAATATATAGAGAAATACGTGTACGATATACGCATTTCTCGATTAATTGTTGAAGTTAGTGAATGTTGAAATATAAATTAATGCGGATTTTTTTTTATGCACACATTTTCTTTGTGCAAGACTTGAGTCGAGGCGAGTCGTTCGCTCGGTCGGTTGGTCGGTCATTCTCTCTCTTAGCTTCCACGCTAGATTCTCTCACTTGCTCTCGCTCGCTTGCAAATACGTCAACGTCGCAACGTCGGCAAATGGTTGAAGAAAGCATGATTATAAAAAAAAAGAGCTCTACTTAAATAAATTGAGGCTTGCACCTATTTAATAACTCCTCAAATGCATTAAAAAAGTGAACCAAAAAATAAATATAAACAGGCAAAGAAAATATTTAATAATAATATACATATCTATAGGTTATATACATACATATTATGTGCAAGCAAATGCATTCGATTAATATGCGTAATACGATTTATATATTTAAATATGTTAGTTAATTATTTTAATATATACGTTACTTATTTTCAATTGTTTTTTATATTGTATTTTTCCTTTTGCCTTTCAGGTTGGGTTTTTATTTATAACTTACGAGTATTGCTTCGCGGACATATTTTTATACAATAAAACAACATTTTTGCAGGTAAGAAAGCCTGCCAACACTCGAAACATTCTCAACATTCAGTTTCCACAGAAGAACAATCCGATGGTTGTGTGACGGATTGGACGCGGGTCAAAAATAGCCCAAAACGGAGATTCGTCAACAAAACGGGGAAAAAGCAACCGTTTGACGTTTGACAAACGCTAAACCGTAAACTAGATCGGCCTTTTCGTAATGCAACCAGCTGCTTCAGCACTATCAACACAAGCTGATATCACTAAAAACATGCAGCCCCAAAATTTGGTATGTTTCCACTTTTTTCTTTGTATTTCGTTCTAGTTTATATCAATAGTATTCGGTTTTTCGAATGTAAAAATATGTATTTAACTTCGAAAGTTTTGTTTAATTTCATTTTAATTAGATGTTTAAGCATAAAATACTTTAAAACATACCTTGGTTTTTAATCCCAATGAAATTTATACTTACAATTTTTGTTTAAATAATTTACACACCTTTAACATAAATGAGAGGAGAGAAGCAAGTTTTGGATTCCAGTTTTATAATTTATTTGCTTGGCCAAATATTGAACTCAATTATTATTGAGTTATAGTTTATTAATTATAGATTTTTCATTTTAGTTGCTGATTTCGTTGTTCGTTTGCGTCATTATTTTGGCCAATGTTCAAATTTTGTGCTATACCTAATAGGCAAAAAAAAAAAAAAAATCTTCCAACTTTTTTGCAATCTGTTTGTAGATTTTGCCTTCAAATAAAAAGAGCAAAAAATATGTTTCGCAAGCGCCGCCAACGAAGCAGCAACAGTCGCTGCCACAACACAGCACTACACAGCCGCAGTTTCAGATAAACAAGGCCTACAACGTTGTCTCCATCCTAAAAACAGCAACGACATCAGTCACGCAACAACAGGCCTCAACACACATGCAGCAGCCACATCATCTGCAACAGCAGCAACAGTCGCAGCAGCAACAAAGCTATGCAAATGTTGTTAATCGAGCGCCAGCTATTTCAGCTGCAACCCAACAGCAACAACAGCAGCAACAATCGACTGTCATTTGCAGCGGTGGCAACATAATGACCGTCAGCAGTTGTCAATTGAATACGGGTGATTTGAGCTCCGCTGCCATCTATAATCTGACTGGACACATACCACAATTGGCGGCTGGCATCGACTCCAATTGTCGCTATTTGGGAGCGGACTTGTCGTCGAAAGGTGTTGCAGTTTCTAATAATGGTACACAAGTAGGAGGCGGTGGTGGCGCTGCCGCAAGTGCCACAAATGGCAACAGTGCCAGCAGCAGCAGCATTAACGGTGCCAGCAACAATCAGAGCCTCATGACGTTAACATTGGGCTCGAGCAGTGGCGCCTATATGCACGAGAAGAGCTTGTTGGGGGGCGTTGGGGTTGGCGTTGGCGTCACTTGTATCGATAGTAGAAAATACGACTACAAAAATAATAATCTGCTGTCAAACAGCAGCTTCCAAACAGCCCAAGAGGTAAAAATCAACAAACAACAAGAACAAAGCATTACTCGCGAAAACAATTTAAAAGTTTATAGAAATTTGTACGAATTTTATAAATCGATTAGGTTTGTTCCGCTACCAGAAATTGTCCGAATGTTCAGCTGCGGTCAAAATAATATTGGACGCATATGTTTTGAAAAAATTTAAAAACAAAAATATATTTAAAAAATTGTTAAAAGTTATGCAAAAACTTAATTTAAACATAAGTAGTAAATACTGGAACAAAATTAAACGTTAAAAGTTGGCATATCTATCAAATTGATTTACAAAATCACTTAAAAGTCTCTAAATTTATAATTTAAATATATATATTTACATTTATTAAATTATTATATAAATTTATGAAATGCTTTGAGAAGCAGCACTATTATTATTTTGACCGCAACAGCAAATTAAAAACCAGAGAAGCTTAAAAAATTATAAACTAAGGATTAGATTTAAAATTGGTAAGGGTAATTCTCGCATAAGTCAAAGCTATTTGTAAATTAAGTTAATATAGATTTGTGGATTTTTTCAGTATGTGCCATCGGGCAACAACAGTGCTGGCAATACCCGTTCAAATCAACAGAGTGGAATATTTCGAGGACCGCCGCCGAGTGCGAATGCGCCACGTGGCACGGGCGCTGGGGGACCTCGCCACCTGCACATGCCGGCAATGTATCAGAACGTGGTGCTTCAACAGTACTCACAATTTAGCCAGCGACAGCCGACGTTCCAAACGCCACACATACAATATGGACCCGCGCCCATTCCCTACTATCCGTATCAATATCTGCCCTCGTTGCAGCAACAGCCTCCGCCGCCGCCACAGCATTCGCGCAGCGGTGTTGCCACAAACGCTAGTGTCAACATTGGTGGCAACACGATGCCTGTGCAGACCGGCCCAAATGGACCACTGGCTGGTCCCGGGGCAACAACGTCCCAACTGCAGCTGCTCACGGGCAGTGTTCAGACCGGCGCGAATTCTGTAATTGGCGTTGGCGCCACTGGTAGCGGGCAGGTCGGTGTACCGCCAATGGTTAGTGTTATGCCACCGAATGTGGCACAACAGCCGGTGCAAGTGGTGGCACCGGCAAGTAGGCGTCGCCATCAGCACCGTTTGCAGATCATTCATCCCGAAACGAAAAAGAATATTCTCGATGAGCTGGATAAGGTACGTTTATAGCTATTTATATGTGCATAAGTATTTATATATATATATATATATATATATATATATATACATATATTGCTGATTATTGATTGCTATCGATAAATAGAGCAATTCGAATGTGGACAATGAGTACCAGGAGCAACAAGGAAGCGCTGTTGTTGGAACAACAGTAACTACGACAACAGCCGCCGTTGTCCAACCAAGCCCAGATGTCCCAATCTGCATTTCCCAGCCAGATGCTGCTGGCATCTGTTTAGCGAACAACATGCTAGTTCAAGGCCCGGACTCAAGGGCCAATGCCCAGTACAAATTAGGTATATTAATTAACAACTGTAATAAATTTTATTACTTGTCACAATTTGTATTTAGATCAAATTCCCGCTCACCGGCCAGATATTATAATGGGTCAGACCCCAGTGGTCTCAGCGATGTCGGACGCCCCATCTGTAGAAATATTGCCGACGCCCCAGAAGACCAAGAGTAAAAAGTAAGTGATTCAAATACAATCAATATTTAATTTGTATTGTTATATTATATATATTTTCTTCCCTTCTTTCTTAGAATCCCTATAGTCTCTCCAAAAGATAGCTCTGATTCATCTACAGCTTTTTCAGCTGGTAAGTATTGTAAGAAATATTACTGGGGTGAATATTATTGATTTATGCTGTCAGCAATCTCAAAAAATAAATAAAACTGGTTATTCTTAAAAAAAATAAATAAAAGATATACGTTTTAGTTCAGCACATTATTATTATATATAATATAAAATATGGTTACTATTCTAGCACATTCATTTTTGATGTAGAATATAGGCAAAAGCTTTATAACAACATTCTAGATGTATTCTAAGATTGTTTTTGTTTTTATAAGGAGTGCCAAATAGGAGAACATTAAAAAAAGCAGAGAATGTTAAAGCTTTTCTTATATTTACATATTTAAAATAAGTTTATTTGCACTTGATTTAATTTAGCACTTGATTTAATTTAATTTAAGTTAAACACATTAGAAAAAGCAGTGACTGCTCGCATACTGCACTTAAATCGGTAACGTTATACGGAGCACCCAAAAGCGAAAACGAAACAAAAAAAGGAAAGTTTTGCCCGAAATTTCTATCAGAAATATATGCAATTTATAGAAGACTTATGTCCAAATTCCAGGCAGCTGCCGCGTTCTTGTTTTCTTCTATAAATCTATTCGATTAAAACAGTGTGTGTGCGCGTGCGCGTGTGCGTGTGCATATTGCGGTTAAGCTTGTCCGCTTATCTATGAATGTGTAGATGTACGATGTTCATTTATGTGTAGGTGTGCTGACCACAAGCACGCACATACATATGTATTTTGTCGAACTCGATCGATGTGCGTGCATGTTCGTGTATGTGCGTGCATGTACGTGTATGTGCGTGTATATCGTGTATGTGCGTGCGTGTTAGATTATAGACGAACCGCTCATTCACTTTCTATCTCTCACTTGTCTTGTTGGCTCTCTCACAAGTTGTGAATGATCACATCACATTGCGTGGCTCTTCCGTTTGTTTTTAAATCGAACCGATGCAAACACGTGCTTTCTACACTGTGTTCTTTATCTGTACATGGATATATAAAGCATGTGTGCGTGCGTCCCAGAGAGAGAGCGAGGATTTGGGAGTGTGTGTGCAAACATTTTCACTTTTGCTTTTAGCATTGCTGTGACTTGTGACTTGTTGTTTGACGCTGCTTTTTGTCTGACGTTGTTACTTGTCCGTATTTCTGTTTGCCTCGTTTGTGCAGCAATTTCAGTTGCGGACGCTGCTCGCTGTTCGATCGATGCTCGATGCTCAAACGTCGCTAGCCTCTCGATGCGATCATTTTTTTGGTTGTTGTGTTAATGCACGAAACATCTCGTGCGATTCGATATAATAGCTCTGTGTGTGTGTGTGTGTGTGTGTGTCTTTTTGTCTATCTATAGCGCTAGGCAACAAGCGATAATTGCTTGGACGGACACACACACAGACAACTTTTGATGAGATAAAAATTTAAAAAAGAGTCAAATAAATTTTATAAATGCCCACGTGCATTTTGAAATATTTCGAAATGAAAAAATACATGTGCAAAGTTGTGATACCACTTGTGGGTTAATAACTACTCCACCATAATCAGTAGGAAAAATTAAATACAAATAATTTCATTAATTTTATATATAGATATATGTATATATTAATATATGTATGTATATATTTTTGTAAAAATATTTCCAAATAATGCCAAGAATTTGGCATTTAATAAAATATCTACATTTTGGACTGTTAAATAATGTACATAATTAAAAGGCAATATTGATAGATCTGTATAATGCTTTCAGGGTGTGTCTAAAAATAAAAAACAAATCAAGAGATTCAAATTCAATACAATACAAAAGCGATAACCACTGAACAACTAATATAGATATGGACTAACTATTGTAATTAGTTTATCTCCTTAAAAGTACATATAGACGTTCGTATACCTCTTTAGTTAGCTATAATATGTATAAACATAGTTATAAAACTAATCTCGATTTTCTATTAAATGTAGTCAAATTGGATGATGCAGAAGCAGCGAAAGCAAACGTTAAATCGACTGTCGAGATTAATCAACAGATACAAACGGACTCTGTGCTACAGCAAAATAATCAGTTAAACTTGGCACAAGCACAAGCGATACAGCAACAGTCACAGATACACAAACAGCAGCAGCATTCTCAGTACATGGCGCATGTGGCAACTCCAACGCCTGAATTTGAGCAAGCAGTGGATGACACTCCTGTGTCCTCGTCGCAGAGCGAATTATTCACAAATTGTCCACTACAAAATATCGAGGCTGAGCCAGAGACAACCGTAGATAATGAAACGGTTGCAACAGCAGCCCTTACCCAAGATCAAACCAATATAGATGTCTCATCTGAAGCCGTTTCGACTGCTATGCAAATAGAGGATCAAAGCATCGAAATTGTGGCAACAGAGTCGCTTGCTGCTGTTGCACTTACACCAACAGCACATAACACACACGAGAGCACCCCAGATGAGACTGATCGAGCCGGGAATACACAATTGAATGATGCGCCTATAAAGGCCAATGATAATGTTGATATCGGAGTAGACACCTCCGTGCACAGTAAAGAACTGGCTACAAATAACACAATGGATGGAACAGAACCGGAAAAAGAAGAAGAGTTGGAGCTCAAGAAATCAGTGGGAGATGGAAAGGAGTCTACATCAGAGACAGTTGAACAACAAACTGTCGCCTCACCACCAACTGCTGCCATAGAAACAGATCCGATCTCATCGCTGATCAATTACAACGATGGTCAATGGTCGCCGAGTAATCCGAGTGGCAAGAAGCAATATGATCGCGAGCAATTGTTGCAGTTGCGAGAAGCAAAAGCTTCCCGCGTACAGCCCGAGGTGAAGAACGTGGCGATCTTGCCACATCCGAATCTGATGCCAACATTTATGCGCAACAACAACAACAATAACAACAAGCGTGTCCAATCGATGGTGGGCATGATTGGTACTAATCGGAACAGTGATGCGTCCAGCAATTTCGTGGGCAAGCAGGTGTCCATGTCCGGGGTGCAGGGCGGCGGCCGTAGCAGCATGAAGGGCATGATCCATGTTAATCTATCGCTGAACCAGGACGTAAAACTCAACGAGACAGAGAATGCGTGGCGACCACGACTGACCAACAAAGCGGAACCGGATGCCAGCTCCGATGGCAAGTCCGTTCACGAAAAAGATGAACTTGTGCGTCGCGTGCGTGGAATTCTAAACAAACTAACGCCAGAGAGATTCGATACACTCGTCGAGGAAATAGTCAAACTGAAGATTGATACGCAAGATAAGATGGACGAAGTGATTATGCTTGTCTTCGAGAAAGCGATCGATGAGCCAAATTTCTCCGTTTCCTATGCGCGACTGTGCCATCGTCTGATTAGCGAGGTTAAAGCACGCGATGAACGCATGGAGAGTGGCACCAAATCCAATCTGCAACACTTCCGCAATGCACTCCTTGACAAAACGGAGAAGGAGTTCACCCAGAATGTGTCCCAGGGCGCTGCGAAGGAGAAGAAATTGCAGCCCATTGTGGAGAAGATCAAAAAGTGTACAGATCCGAATGAAAAAGCTGAGATCGAAGCTCTCCTTGAGGAGGAGGAGCGCAAGATACGGCGTCGCTCTGGCGGCACAGTGCGATTCATTGGCGAACTCTTTAAAATCTCCATGTTAACTGGTAAAATCATTTACTCTTGCATCGATACACTGCTGAATCCACATTCGGAGGACATGCTCGAATGCCTGTGCAAGCTGCTCACAACGGTGGGTGCAAAGTTCGAGCAGACACCAGTGAATGTCAAGGAGCCGACTCGCTGCTACTCATTGGAGAAGTCCATAACCCGCATGCAGGCGATTGCCTCGCGAACTGACAAGGATGGTGCTAAGGTCAGTTCGCGTGTCCGATTCATGCTGCAGGATGTCATCGATTTGCGCAAGAACAAGTGGCAATCGGCGCGCAATGAGGCGCCCAAGACAATGGGCCAGATCGAGAAGGAGGCAAAAAATGAGCAGCTGTCCGCGCAATACATGAACTACAGCGGCTCCCTGTCCACATCCAGTCCGAATGGACCCCAGTCGGGTGCCGGCAAGCGGGATGAACGCAGTGGCGGCGCTCGCTACGGTGATTCTCGTTCCGCCGGATACGGTGGCAGTCACAGTCAGCGCGGTGATGGTAGCAACAATATGCGCCACCAGCAACCGAACAGCGGCGGCAGTGGCAACAGTGGCAACAGTGCCGGCGGCACTAGTGCCAACTCGAATGGCAACAATGACGATAATACGTGGCACGTCCAGACCAGCAAGGGCGGCCGATCCCAGGCGGTGGATACCAATAAACTGGAGGGCTTGGTAACCTATCCCTTATCTGTAAACTGTATCTATTTATTTATTTATTTAATTTTATTCTTACTCATAGACTTTACAGCTCAATCAAAATTTCGATACGAAAAAGATGGGCGGAGTCAATCAATTTATTTGGAATAATGCGAATAGACAATCTTCGACGCCGACGACAACACCTTCCAATTCATTTGCCGTGCTCTCATCGTTAAACGATAAGAACAGCATTGATCGAGATCGGGATCGTGATCGCGACCGTAGTGGGCCCCGCAACAAGAGCTCATTTAACAAGGGTTCCATGGAGCGTGATCGCTATGGTGATCGAGGTAAGTAAATGCGATATTTTTATAAGGGGATAAACCTGATATCTTAACTTAAAAAAATAGGCATACATTCGCGAACGGGATCGTCGCAGGGATCGCGCGAGAACTCCTCGTCGCGCGTTGGTCAAAATCAACAGGGTCGCGGCATGATGAACGCTTCACTACAAAAATCTGCTAGTCACTCAAAATACACGCAACAGGCGCCGCCAAGCCGACTTTCCAACAAGGTATGTATCTATAATATATATATATTCTGTTCTTAATAGTCTAATTTCTTACAGGCTATGGGTTCTTCCATCAGCAGCTCGACCGCTGGTGTTGGCGGCATTTACCGAGGCGGCGATCAGCAGCAGCAGCCAGCTTCCACCTCTGCCACACCGCCTGCCAAAAGCTTAGCGCAACAGACCGTGTACATCAAGCCCCAAGATAATGATATCAAGCTGTTTAAGACAGTCGTCACGGATATCATTGATCAGGAGTCGGCCTCGAAATCTGTTACTCCAACGGTTGTCGAATGCATCAAGCGAATACCGGAGCCACAGCGTTGTGGCTTCTTGTACTATATATTAACTGATTATTTGCATTTATCGAAGGTGGGCAAACAGTACAGGAGATACCTGGCCATAACAATTGCCCACCTCATACAGCAGAACTACATGTCTGTGGATCACTTTAAGCTGGCGTACAAGGAGTTTAGCGTGTTCGCCCACGACTTACTTGTTGATGTTCCTGAAATGTGGCTTTATATTTTCCAATTTGCTGGTAAATATATTCTATATTTTTCATTTAAGCGATGTACTAAAAACGTATATAAATAATTTTTTTTATTATTTATTATTGTTTATTTATTTATTGTTTAGGTCCATTAATAGTCAAGAAAGTGTTGACTGTGTCAGATCTGTGGAACAACAATCTAAGAGACAACCACATGGGTAAACAGTTCCTTAAAGCCTACCTGACATATTGTACTAGGGAAGTGGGACCGAACTTCACTCGCAGCATGTGGAAGAAATTTAACATGCACTGGTCCGATTTTATGCCCGACAGCGAAGCTATCGCCTTTATTGAATCGAATGTAAGTTCTCACTGTGTTTTTAATATTTTCTATATTATCATTTAAATATATATCTATATATATATTATGCAGAGATTAGAGTATGTGGAGAATGAGTCGAAGGCGCCATTGATTGAAGACCGCGAGTCACCAGAAAAGCATGTAAAAAATGTAATAGATCATATAGAGCACCTGCTGAAGGAAGGAGCAACTGCAGACTGCATAATTGATTATTGCAATGTAAGGATATTTCAAATACGTTACTTTGAATTCAAAGTATAAGTATTTAATAATATAATTTGCAGGGCAATATTGTGATGGCCGATAAGCTGTTTATCAGAGGCCTAACAACAATCTTAAGCAACTTCGCAATTGTCTACAAGGATAATAGCTATAAGCTGGAGCCCGAAGTTTTTCAGAAGTTTTGCATACCAGTTTTTCAGCGCTACATTGATTCCAATGAAGACCTTCAGCTCGAGTGTTTGTATGGAGTACAACTACTTGTCCACGGCTACGAACATCCAAGAGGTTTGTCATTACTCAGCAATTAATAATAATAAATATAATAATGAATTTTACTTAATCTAGGTTTGTTGAATGAACTCTTCGGTGAGCTTTACGACGGCTTTGTAATACACAAGGAGTCACTATACAAATGGCGCGATTCAAAGGATCAGTCAGCTGGCAAGGGTACAGTTCTGCTTTTTAATTAAATTTATTGTTTATTTAAATTATGCAATTATCCTTTTTTCTACACAGGTGTGGCTGTGAAGAGTCTTAATACCTTCTTTAACTCATTAAATGATGATGCCAATTAAATCGTCATTATACTCGCAGAGCTGACAGACATAGCGAGTTAAGGCAAAAATTAACAACACAACTTATTAAAAACAAAAGAAAACAAAACAAATGCACTTTGAAGCATAATAAGAAAGAAGTGTGAAGATCGGGTGTTAGAACCAGAGAAAAAATATATTCTACTACAATATATGTATGCATATAAGCTACTTTGCGCGATCTTACAGTAAGATATATATGCAATAATAAGTTAGTATATAAACAACTGTGTATGCATGTATGTACTATGAAATAAAGCAAACCTGAAGGAAATTTCTAGTTGTAATTGGTTGCTGTCAATGCTATTATTATTGAGAAGATCGCCTTAAAGATGATTCGGGCGGCAGCGCAGCTATGAAGCTATTAGTTTCTCATCAAAAGAAACTGGAGAATGGAAAATTGCAAAAGAGCAGACACATTAAAAGTTATTGTAGGCAAAATTTAATTGTGGAGAAAGCAAAAGACACACGGTTCAAAAACAAGAAGTTCAATCCAACCCCAAACCATAAGTAATCTTATAAAGTTTTATAGACTTAATTTCCCAATCGTTTATATTTGTATCTCTAAGAGATTATCAATCTATTTGTAATTTAAAGAGGAAATGATAAACCCGTTTTAAATATAATGTTTTTAAAAGTGAGCAAAAAAAAACCATTGCTATTGTCGCATTTGTATTTTATTTTGACTAAACTTTACCTTTACGGAATATGTAGCTAAACGTCATCAAGAGCATATAAAATATATCACAGTAACTACTAAAACAGACTAAAAACCTGCTGCATACTTTTTTTGGGACCGCGTCTTGAAAGTAGCGACCCGAAGGCAACGCGTCGAAAACTTTACAGGACTCGAGCTGCGAACGTTCGCTGTCATTGACTGCTTGGTGCTGAAACCCAAGAAATTAAATACGCAGAAAGAAAATGGCACCAATCGTGGTCTAGGTTAAAAATGCTTTATTTGCAGCTATTTAATTATCATAAATTGATTTTTAATAATATAACAGGTATATAACAAATATGTAATTTCAAGGTGGGTTGAATTTTCGATTTTTCGTTTTTTAAACTCAGTTTCATCAATTATAATTTTTTATTTTATTGTTTAACTCTTAATTTTTATCTCATTTTTTTATGTTTGCACTTTTCATCCCAGTAGACGCTTGTTCCGGCAATGGTTGGCTAATTTCTTTACAGTTACTATTAATTTGTTCAATATATTTATTCTCTAATTGCCTTTTCTAATATATAAATATATTATAACCTACAGCCTATCATTCTAAATAGTTTCGGTTTAAACTAGGTTTATTTAAGATTAACATGTCATTTTCACACATTTATTTTCTTTTATTATAAAAGAAACAACAATTCGCAATTTAAGTAACGTGTAACAATGTCGTTTTACGAGTTAATATTAGAATCTAATAATAACAATTAACTTTCATTATTTACATGTATTTCAATATTTTGATAATCTATTTCGCTTGCGGGAAATGTTTATCATTCTTCATACACGTATTTTAAGTTACACTAATTTGCAGATTAATTAAGCTAATCAATTATGTGTTCATATATGCAAAAAACGTTTTAACATAGAATTCAAATAGTGAAATACCTTCCCATTGCACCACAGTACAATATTGGTGTTGTGCAATCCTTTGTTTCGAAATTAAAAACTCCTGATAACTTTACTCAATCCAACTGTAACCTAATACTCCCTGCCAGGTGACCTCTGCTCAACGAAGCATAAATATATATATATATATATATATATATATATATATTATATATGTATATATACATATATATATTTGCCAATCTTACTAAATATAAAATCCAAAGGGGATATTTTTCACCTGTTATTTTTGCTCTCATTACAGATCAGAGTATTGTGCTAAATTATACTCCCATTCTCCTATTGGTTTTAACTAATCTTGTAGTACAGAGAAGCGATTAAATAAATATTGAAATTTAGAGACAATTCATATTTCTTCTACTATTTTGCCAGTATGCTGAGGTTAATTCCATTAGCATTTAGCATCTATCGCATGTGGCAGGCCAATAATTCTAAGTAAACTGGGAACTACATCAACAAAAAAAGTGGACATACAACCGATAAAATGAATAGGCTCGATTGTGTGTACATTCCATTTTTTTCTGTTCATGGTCAACTAGAATTTTAAGTCAAGTTGTTGTAATTGGAAATTTAATTTGCGCCTGCCCCTCCGATATTTGTACAATATTGAGCTTGAAACTAAACTGACATCTAAGGCCTGAAGTAGCCCAGAATTTTGAAAAAACTCAAAGACATGGTATGACAACATTTAAGATAAGCGCGGCTTACAAAACAATGTCCTCGATTTATCTTATTTTTTTTTTGTTTTTCTATTTTTTCTTATCTTAATTGTCTGTTCAGCTTCAAGCTCTGATTACAAAGGCATAGGGAGCGATATAGAGATGTGTTTGTATAATTTATGCACAAATAAAAGCAACACGCTAATCTATTGCTGTGCGTTTATCAATTTCTTGTAGTTTTTCATTTTTTTTCTTTTAAATATTATCATACGCAATGTGTGCGATGTCTTAGTCTGTGCGCAGCCTGTTTAAATTCTGCTAAACAGTTACTATTTCTTTCAGAAATACACATTTGCGTATGCATATGTCCGAATTTATTATTATTATATCCGAGATCGACTGGATTAACACCAATATTTATTCTGGCTTTAGGCGGTGCCATTGTACTACAGTTTGCTTGGGTTTGGAGATCATATCTTGCCAATGTTTCGTCTCGGAGGCACCTGAACCGTTTTTACCTGTGAGAAGTATTATTATATATTCTCCATCATCTGCTTCTCTAAGAAACAAATTAATAGCGTATTTTTCACAGAAATTTTCGCTTACCAGCCAACAATATTCTACCGATCAGCTCATTTCGTCCAATATTATCAAAATCCATAACCATGACATCCAGAGAACATTCACGTATCTTTTCCCAGGGAACATTAAAGCTAAATGATTCATTGAAAACTGGATTTAACGTGCAGGTAAAAATGGGCGTTTTTCTCTTTTCTACACGCTTATCTCCAAATTGTAGCCAGACCTTTACATAAGGATCTGTAAAATAATTGTTAATATTTATAATATAGGGCAGAACCGGATCTGTTCTTGCAAAATGCTAGAAATAACAAATTTACCAGATTTTCCATTAATATCCTTAGCTTTTAGATTTCGTGCTTTAATCAATGTCAATGTTAAAATTGAATTTGAAGGATGATAGCATAGCGAAGACAAGAGTTCACCGCATTTATCCTTTGCCGGGGGCTTCAAAGCTTTCCAGAATGACTGTTTTCCAGCAAAATCAACCTAAAGGCGATATTTATAAGGAATTATTTATATACTAAATATCCAAAGTAAGTCATATCAGCATACAACTTTGTTATATTTTTAGACTATTTACCTGACAAAGCGGCAAAAACACTTCTCCAATAGAATCATCTCTTGAAAAACGATCATAATCAAAAACATGCAAATGCAGAACCTAAAAATTTAGATTTTTTCCACAAATATGAGTTTTTTTGTTGTTTATTATAATTTTATAATGTTTGTCAACTTACACGCGACTGAAGCTTTTGAATGGGAAATCCTTCGAAATAAAATGTTTCATTCCAGCGTGGATTCAAGGTTCTTCGTTTGATTTTGGTTTCCAAACGGTGTTTTTTGTCTGGCAACAATGTAACTCGCACATAAGGATCGGAGGTTCCGCTTAAATCTTTGGCTGGTAGTTCTTTGCCTTGTAGAACCTTTAGGATTAGGGTCGTATTTTGAAAGTCATATTCCAAAGAGAAATGTATTTGTCCAACGTTTTCACTCGGATCATTGCTATCGAGGTACATGTCGGTCATTGAGATGCTTTTATTCTACAATGTGTCAAATATGCCAGTCAATTAAGTAAAATATAAATAATAAATCAAATAATATATATAATAAATACTCGAAGTCTGCAAATAATTAATGGGAATGCTTATCACAGTTAGAAGTATTTAAATGTATAAAAATTTGTAAATTGGGATCCAAAATTATTATTTCATTAGGATACGCACTGCAGAATCCTTAGATGAACCGTCATTTGCACCTGCCCCTGCAGCAGCACTGGAAGGTTTTATCGGTACAGACGTTGAACCGCTCCTACAAGAAGGACTTTATTTAATATGCGAGAATATGAAATTATGGATAGTTGGTAAATCGCAGGGCCATTCTTTCAAATTCACATATAAGTATATATATTTGATTATTATAATAAAGACTCGTACCCAATAAGAGGCGTCCTGAGACTGAGAAAGCCATTCAGTTTTCGGTTAATATTATTTTGTAGAGGAGTCGTAATCGCTTGAGCAACTGGCACTTGTGGCTTACTTGGTGGATTTCCAGAGTCCACAATGTCCTGCGTTGCCCTATTGTAAAATTTTAAAGCACATTTTAAATATATCACATTTATAAATTTTACTTCTGATCCATCTGTAACTCCCACAAAAAAAGTGTAAAATTATTTAATTATATTAAGTCACATTTAATTGAAATTCAATGCTGCAAAAATAGGGATTTTTTTTTCAATTCCACTTAAAGAATTTATTATTAATTAAGCCAAATAGTGTAAAAGTTTGACTTAAGAATTGTTTTGAAACTAACCTTAAACTATAGCTGCTAGATTCCTCGTCTTCGTTTGGTTCAATAAACTGTAACTGTGACCTTTTATGCCTCCACCAAAGGTAGCCACCGGCTAAAAAAAGCGCTATCGCAATGATTAGACCCAATATCGCTAGGCAAGCTATTAATATTATGCTCGCCATATCTGAAAATAGGTTCCAAAGCTTGTAAGTATTGTGTATTTTGTGCATACAAATATAAACTTATACATTTACATATAGATATATATAAGATACATATGGACATACATACACAAATAAATATATAGGTGTATATATACACTAACATATACATATAAATTTAAAATAACAAATGACTAAATAAGAACTGTAAAGAATTAGAAATTGGCTGTGCTATAATATATATTTATGTATATATGTATTTTTCCTTTTACCTTTTTAATGTGGTCATATGAATGTGTAAACGGTTTCGAGAAGCAGGACTTACGACTGTACCATTTATACGCATTAGCTCATGGAATAATAACAATTTTAGGCACACATATGAAAACAATACTTTTATGTTTTTTGTTTTCTGTTTTTATATATTATTATTATTTATATTTAAATAGTGTTCTCATTTTAGTTTTGTCTCCATTTTTATTTTTATAAAACACTTTATTTCGATGACTTATGTATGTATAAGTAAATGTAAAACAGAAGGGGATGACGATGACAGTAACAGAGTACTGTAAAGAGTAAACTGAAAAAACTGAAAGCTCATCAAACCAATGAAAGTCAGAGTTGATATCGGAAAATTCTGACACATATTGCTACAGTACACACATACATACATATATTTATATATATGAATAACAAAGACAATATGTCAATAGTAACCGCCAATTTATGAAAGTGCTAAGTGTAAATTGATTGACCAACTGGTAAAAGCTCTAATTAACTACTGGCATTATAAATATGACTTACGAATGGGAATGTGTATTTCCTCTAGTATTTATTATAAGAGTTCTAACTGTATAAAGCATATCACTTGAAAGCTCCTTTTTTGCAAGGGCTTACTGCGCATGCCGCGTTATCCTGTATACTGATAATCCTATTCCCAAACTAGTCGACCTGAAAACACTCTTGATTTGCTATTATTATATTTATATAAGTTCTTATGAATTATTTTTATTATAATTATTGTGAACAACTTTACAGTTTTCATCCCTTTAACTAACAGATCTGTGTATGTAAACAAATTATTTCCAAGTTCCATTTTGGAACTAAAATTGTCATGATTAAATTTCATAAAATTTAATTTTCAGTTTTGTCATATTAAGCTTATAGATAGCTTAAAGTGAAAACTTCGAAAGCCTTCACTGCGATATCAATTATTGCTGGGTGCTTGTCTGTTTCTTATAAGGGAGACAGGCAGAGAACAAAAAGAGAGAGAGCTCTTACAAAATTTCTCTCTAGGGCCATTCTTTCGCATGCGCGTTGTGAATTTAAATGCGTGCGCATGTCATCTGGTTTATTACTAACCGATAGTGTGACGTTACTCCACCAACAGAGTGGAGAATTTTCCATTTTTAGAACGTTTGAACTTGCTTACTTCTTAGCACAAAACATTTGGCTGGCAAACAAACGGTTTCTACAAAAAACATCAATTACGTCTTGTAAACCATTGAAAATAAAAAGAGCGAGTCAGCGAGAGAGAGAGAGAGGGAAAAATTGTATGTATATATATATATATATATATATATATATATATATATATATATATATATATATGTATGTATACATATATATTTTTACCATGTGCGGCTCCTACGATAGAAATGTCTAATTTTAAATTTAGTCGAAAGGTATCCGTTTTGCACAACGCACCTAGTCTGTCACTACTTGGGTTGTGCTGAGTGCTTCAGAATAATGTATGTATATATGTATGTCTCCTATATAGCCCCAGTGCATTTTCCGGTTACGCCTGTACATGTTCTAAATCTATTTATCTACATATATATATATACATATTTGTGTGTGTGTATGTGTTTTTTTTTATCAAAACATAAGTGCATATATTTGAAATGAATTAAATAGGTGCATCCGCTTATAATTTACTACGCAGACATAGACATCATTAAATATGTGTGGGCATTGTGTAATAATTGTGTAATGGTCCAAATAAAACCCGAAGATGTTATTTTATTTCCTTAAGGGCATACATATATAAAAATATATACACAAATGATTATTCAATCAATGCATTAAAAAAAACAATTCAAAACTTGCCTTCATATGTTTAAGCAAATAAGTTATGTTTTTTCAAACATTTACTTGAAGCCCCTAGATACATAAATAAAGGCTCGACATTGGCAATTAATTGTTTCATATTTAGTTTTGTTGTCATTTCAGCAACTGTAGCTCGAATATGACTTTCAATCTGGCAATACAATAGAATATAAATAAACCAACGAAAGAAAACAGCAACAAACAATAAAAATACAAATAAACAACATTCTTGGGTTATATCACAAATAAATAAAAGACATGCGAGAAGTGGACAAAATATGCAGGTAAATATCTCTAAAAACATGTAACTCCTCAGATGATTGATTTCATGTTATATTTGTATTTGTATTAGATTGTTGTCGATGGAATCGGGCTTATAAGAAATTCAATGATATTTAAACTGTGCAAGGTATGTTTATACCAGATACACTGAGAAGCTGTATGATCGAGACGGACGTATCTTCCTATTTACAAACATCGTCAACTGGACAGGTAAGGAATTCGACATAAACACAATGTTGCCATTAATAAAAAATTAGATAACACTCAAAGTGGTTAAATTGTGTATAAACTTTCAAAGGTATATAAAACAGAAATGTGAAATTAAGCAGGTTGTTTAGCTTCTCATTAAATCTAGCTATTAATCGTACTAATGAAAAAAAAAAAATTAATTCATTTGCCATAGATGTAATAGTATAATATTTTTAAAGGAGTTTCTAATGTTAATCATAAATATATTATTTACATTTTCGCAGTCGTTTAATAACAATACTTACATAATTCTCAAAGTGTGATAACATGCAACTAATCGAAGTTAACTAATTCTATTGTTAGGTATAAAAATTGCTCTGGATGGTTAGAAAAAGCATTCCGAATACCATGAATCAATAATAATTCAAATGTAATTAACAAATTTTATGATACTTTGGGTTTTCAATTCAAATTCTTGGTGTCTCTTGATGTTGATATATATATCTATTTTTAAAATTAAAAAAAAAAAGTTCACACATGTGTATGTTGACCGCATCTTGTCGCCTTTTCACATATATATTTATTTCATTGTGCAAGAGTGTTTCTCATCATTATCATAATCGTTCTCATTTAGTATGTATGTTTTACCCTTTTCACCTATATAGAATAAAGTAATCTGTTGCTATTTTTCGGGGGACCGACTTTCAGGACGTTTTCTTTAATTACTTACTTCATATTCAACTGTTTTAAAATGATAAATAAATAAAAAATAACGAAATTTTGTTCTTTAATTTTTTTAGTCAAGCGAGAAAACGTCCTAAGTTAGTATATCTATTTATATAAGTATGTGTATATGTATGTACTAAATATGTTGTGAATTTCACAAATCGGAGGTGTCTTCCAAATTTTGTGGATAATACATCGTTGAAAAAACCGCTGATTAAGCTGAACTCGCAACACACATGTTTCCGCCTAAAACATAGCAGTAGCTTTTAGCCTTGTGTCATATATATTTATCACTAGTATACAAACATCATAGCTACGTCACTTTAACATTTGCAAATAAACGAACTATATATTCTATATATATGTGTCAGTGTATATATATACAAATATATATAATTAATATGTGTATCAGAGTTTTATTCACAATCAATTCTAATTCTGTTTGCTCCATTGAAAATTAATTTGTTTTCTGTATGTATACTACTAATTATTTTTGAATGCTTGACCAATAATGTTTTGAATACTTAACTTTAATTTAAATGCGCTTCGGTGTATCACAATTTTCTTTATTAAAGTGAATCATTTTAGAGATATTCCTTACATTTATTCAGCAGCAGCAGACAGAAGTTTTCACTTTTCGTAAATATTATTGAATTGATTTCGTTGAGAGTGCTGATAATTTGAAAACTTTCGAATGCTGTGTAAACAAAGTGAAATACAATTTATGTATATATATATATATATATATATATGTATTTGTGATTATCTTGTAGGATGAATTTCACCCCTTCATTGAGGCATTATTACCATACGTCAAATCATTCTCGTACTCTTGGTTTAACTTGCAAGCTGCTAAACGAAAGTATTACAAGAAACACGAGAAGCGTATGTCATTGGAGGAAGAAAGGCATTGCAAAGACGAGCTACAGGTATATATGTATATAAATTCATTATAAAATAAATCTTTAAATGATATTTATTTTATATATATTTGACAGAATGAGAAAACAGAAGTAAAACAGAAATGGGCGTCTCGACTTTTGGGTAAGCTGAGAAAGGACATAACGCAGGAGAGCAGGGAGGATTTTGTGCAATCGATAATCGGTAAACGCAAATCGATTTGTGTTCTCTCCAATCCCGATCAAAAAGGCAAAATGCGACGCATAGATTGCCTGAGACAAGCCGATAAGGTCTGGCGTCTGGATCTGGTTATGGTTATCCTGTTCAAGGCCATACCGTTGGAGAGTACGGATGGGGAGCGCCTAGAAAAGAATCCGGAATGCCTTCATCCTGGCCTCTGTGTAAATCCATATCATATTAATGTCTCTGTCAGAGAATTGGATTTATATTTGGCAAACTTTATCAATACGCATAACTCATCGACACTGATAGCTGCAAGATCACCACAACTTGCTATTTTCAGTCATAACCGCAACAATAATTTGTCAGTTGAAAGAAAAGAGGACACGGAGGGTGAGGCAAAAAATAAAGGACACAGACACAATCCATACAATGGCGTTGTTTGCAATGATATTATTCTAGCGACTGGGGTATTTTCTTCGCAAGAACTGTGGACATTATCCAGAGGTAGGCCATTATTTATTTCAATTAATTACTTATGTAAGTGATAAATATTCTGTATATCTAAGGTAGACCAGTACTTATTTATATTGATTAAATTTAACACCAGTATTTATTTGAATGAATAAAATTAAATACCATTAAGTTAAATAACAGTAATTATTGATATAAATTAACTAAAATAATATAAACTTTTTTGTTTATCAATGGCATATATGTTGATATATATATATAATATATATTTATTATAAAATTTAATTATAATCATGATAAGTGTTGGGTATATCAAAAGTATACCAGTATTTATTTTAATTTAAATTTAGTAATAATGATCTTTCAGATTCAATACTAGACGAGGCCAATGACAACAATTTACATACGAACATCATCAAAAGGGAAAATCTGGGCGTTCCTTATGACTGCAACACAACATATCAACTAACGCCAGATTCACCAATTTCCAGCTCACAGATCCAGGCACAGGCTGGCGCCATTGTCGCCAATCCAATTCCAGGTGGTTATAGCAGTGAGTAGCTTGAGTAGATCTCTTTACACTGAATTATTTTCAATTCGTCACAAAACACAACTACAGCGCCCTGATCTATTAATAATTTCAGTTGACTTCGTCGATCAGAATCATAGAAGTGTGCATTTATCACAGTCTCCGCTGCTGCGCACTGATGCAGCAAATGGCTCCACAGATGGTTGCAAAATCGACCACAGCTCGTCGCCGCCAGTTATTTCGCGTACAACGACAGCCACAGAACACTGTGCCACAGGCAGTTTCTCTGTCATCCTCCGACCGGCGGACGGCATCAATACCAACGGTGATGCAACTGTTGCCGACTCCCCAATATCGTTGCATCGGTATACACCGTTGAATGGCAGGCCGTTGGCAGCAACCATGCCCCAAATTCGTTCCGCGGAAGGTAATAATATATAAATAATAATAATAATAGTAATACATAATAATAATAATTAAATGATAATATATAAATAATAATAATGTCAGAATGTAAAAAATAGCAAAATAGCAGAATAGTAAAAGCGGAACCCATATTGGTTAGTTAAATTAGCACCAAGTTACAATTCAGCCCTCGCAATCTGCATTCTTCCTTCCTACATTTCGGTAACGATTAAATCGTGATATCGACCTGATGAAATAGCTTTTTTCTATGCATTTGCCTTTTTTCTTTTTTCGGCAACTGTTAAATCACGTGATCGACTTGCGCTAGGTCAGGCAACACTCACACGCACGCACGCAGGCTTACTTACACACATGCACTGGAATGCAGTCAAGCTGCTTTGAGCTTCATCCTGCGTGCGTTTGTCATTGCCTAAGCCTAATATTCTTGCGACACAAGCACAAGTGTAAGTGAAAAAGGTAATAATGTATAAAAATAATAAAAATAACCACAAAAGCTTATAATATCTAAAAAAACAAAAAATAATATAAAAATAAAAGTAAAATAAATATATAAATAATAATATATGTATAAACATTAGATTTAAATTTAATATTATAATTTGAATACCTCATTATTTCATTCTTTCTCTTTGTTTCAGCCATTTTGCACCACAACTGTTCTACGCTGCTGGCAACTTCAGTTAGCCCCGTAAATACCCTGTATTATCCACAGCATGGCAGTCCACGACTTCAGGAGCACGAACATGCACAAACACAGACACACACACAACAACAACAACAACAGCAGCAACAACAACATCATTCTGAGAGTCATGATATATCTGATTTTGTGACTTATGTTTGCCAAGATGCTGGCCATTCTGCGAGTTTGGCAGCTGGTGGGGGCTCTATAGAGAATCCAGGATTTCAGCATACCCACTCGCATCAGTTGGCCCCGCACAGCCACTCACCGCACTATCAAATTCACCCACAATTGAGGAGCTCAAAGTTGAGTGCAGCTCCCTCGACCCACTATCATAGCACAATGTTGCCACCAATGTTGCCGCCGATGGCACGACCTGTTGCCATTATACGATCGAGTGGAGATCTGTCAATGGTTCAATCGCCCCCAACATCGACAGCCAATCAGTCGTCGAGCCTTTGCTTGCCAAAGGCCACTTTGGTCGACGATGAGAATCACAACGAACCAGTTAACACCATGGAGAGCACTCATAGTCCAATTAACAGCTCCGAAGCTGATCCAAATACAAATAGTGATTGCACCACACTTGTGGCAAGAACTTCGCCGCAACCAAATCCGCCAACGAGTCCACAAATTTCTGCCGAAGTGGGTCGCTGTAAAATACCACCAATTGGCTCAAATGCTCTCTCTCGCATCGCAGCGCCAGTGTATCCCTCA
Organism: Drosophila picticornis; assembly: GCA_035043845.1. NCBI lineage: Eukaryota > Metazoa > Arthropoda > Insecta > Diptera > Drosophilidae > Drosophila > Drosophila picticornis. The sequence goes on along the minus strand of JAWNMR010000023.1, from coordinate 942,807 downwards.
GCCAATAGTCGGGAGTATTTCAATCATTTTCACACTCAATCCACATCGGTAAGTCAAGTTGTACTTACATATGTCAATTAAACATACCCGAAAGCTGTAAGCTGTATTCTCATATTGAATTTGTAGTTACTGGGCTATGCTGGATCTATATCGACAATGTCGGGTGTCATAAGTCCGACAAATCTGAGCCTATACTCAACACCAACAATGGCTGTGACTTCAGCGCACCGTTCGAGTAGTGGTAGGTCCCGTTGGAACACTACACTTACAGAAGACGAGTTCAACATAATTCCGCACTCTGCAACTAGTACAAATATAGAAAATACACAAGTTATATTAATGGAAGAGTGTAAGTGCTATTCCCTAATTATTCTTATTTAGAACAATACAGATTCACAAGTATTTTAATTTAACTACAGCAACGGGCCGTTTTACTGATGAATACTCTACAAATCCGAATCGGGACTACGTATCGTGATTTATTATTAGAAAATCTGGGCTTTAGGCAAGCAATAACTGATATTTATAAACATATAAATATTTACACATATTGTACGTTACTAAATTGATAACTTAAGGAATTGTGCATAGTAATATTTAAAGTAAGTAATATATTACAAAAAAAGCAGGCATACTACATTAGCTACTTATATATGGAATATAAAGATATGACAGATACATGATATGCATGAGCTTATCAATGGTCTAACGATAAGGACATGCTTTCATATATCTGTAATAAATAAATAAATAAATAAATTCATATATATATTTCTGATTACATGTAAGAATGTGTGCTTTATTGTTCGCATGCAGATATATTTTAAAAAAAAAATTGAAATATGGTAATGACTGAATATGTATTAAGGTCAAGTCAAAATTACATACATAAATATGAACAGATATAGAATATGGGATGTACACTTTCATTCATAATTTCAACGAAATGACATTAGTAATACAAAAACAATAATATACAAAATTCAATGTTTTGGAGGCACATGAATCAATTGTTTTGTGAAATACATAATAGTAATATGAATTTTATGTACATACATTAATAAAAAAAGAAAATTAAAACCTTATTCAATACTATACCTATTTAATTATAAGAGCTCTAGGAAATCCGCCCATTTTTTATATTAATTTATTTTTGTGTGTGTGTCTGGATAGTTTTCGCGTGCGTCTTCAATATTCAACTTAATTGGATGTTTATCTAAAGTTGATCAGTCATATTTATGTATGTAATTATGTTTTCCTACGGTATTTAAAACACATAAAATTAAAAAGATAAATAAAAGCATGTGAGAAATAAATATAATGAAATAGATTTAAGTATGCTAATTTATTTAATTTGAAGACTAACAACGCACAGCATAAATATACAAATAATATACAGATATCATATATACAGAAATGTAGCTGCATATTGCAAAGAAATGAGTGTAGATTTAATTGCGACAATATTTAGACATAGTAACAATTGTGACAAATAATAACATATGCATACATAGATACATTTGTGCAGATACATATGTATGTATATGTGATGCTAACTATGAGTTTGCAATGTAAAAATATACATACTCACTCATACACATGTAATTTAATAGTCTGTAGGTATTTACTTGCATATGAATTTGGCATATATACTATATACAATATACTGATTTTAAATAACATACTCGAGTAGCTTTAAGGCCTACAGACAATGGTCAATAATAATATATATATATATATAAATGTATATTTAATACAAGAATCGAATTTGATAGTGTCATGAAATAATTTGAAAGATCTATCAGTCTACTGCATATTCATACATATATATTGATTATGTATTTATGAATATGCCCGTGTGCTATATATAAGAACTAACTAACTAACTGTTTAAAAATAAAACAAAGTTACTTAGTACAATAATAGTCGTAAGACAAATGGCGAAGGGCGTGTGCAAAACATTTTTAAAACATTTATTGTACGTTGACAAATTGGCTGTGAGCATAGTCTTTTGCTAAGAATGCTGGTAAAAAAATTCTTATTTATAAAGGCATTATTATTACACATCTGTACAAAAGTCGCTTATGTCCATCATTTATAAAAAAAAAACCAAAAAACAAAATAAACGAGTGTTATCAGTTACTTTATTAGTACATAGCTAAACGACACTTCTATGTATGTAAATTACAAAATTGTAAAGATAAATAAAAGCATACATCAAATTAAAAAAGAAGCAAACAAACCATATTTTAAAAACAGGCTTTACCAATTTTCAGCTGTGGGTTGGGGAAGGAAAATAATTCTAAATTAGTTCAATTCTGAAAAGACTTGCAGCATTGGAATCACAAGAATCAATCCTTCGCACTGCATTTAAGGATTATGGGTTCCGCGAAGTAAACACTTTAAACACTTAAAAAGTGATCAAAACATAGCTAAAGTTTTCATTTCAACTAACAGCTATATATATTCGTAAATTATTTTAATAATTTTTAATATAAATATATAGCTTATATTTTACAAACGACAATTTGCTTCGTTAATTAAGAAAGGGCATCACAATCTGTACGATTCTCGATTAAAAAAAAAAAGAAATCTAAAATCAAAACATCTGGAAAAAAATGCATGAGCGAAAATAAATTTCGTATGAAGCGCCGAAGATATACTCATAAATTAATCATTTATTAGTATAAACTAGAGAAGCACCTCAAACATACTCACTTACAATATGTGTATGCAGATATTTCAACGTTTGTATTTATCACTTTATATTTAAATACACATATAGATATACATACATCAATATACGAATATATTCATAGGTATTTTCACTTAACGAACGAATGAACACAAGTCCACACAAACATTCACTTATATATATATATATATATGTAGAATATCTGTGAGAGAGTGTATTAAAGCATGTGCATGTGTGTAGACTCACATGTCCGCATGTATACTTATGTATGTATTATGTATGTGCGTGAGTGTATATATGTATTTACAAACATATGTATACATACAGCCATATTTTCTCAAGAATAAACTGATTTTCTTTTTTTTTTATGTATTCTATCTTTTTATGCGTGCTCTCAAAATATTTTACGTTATTCTCGAGACATGAGTTTGTTGAACAGTCTAAATCGTTGTGTTTTTAGGATTTGTAAAATAAGAAATATCAACTTGCAGAAATCTTTGTTTTATTTTGATTTTTTTTTGGTTTTAAACAAACGCATTCCAACCAAAAATGTGTTGCATAAAATTTTAAATGAATTACAATAACAAATTACAAAGTCGGCATAAAAATATCCCTCCTATTTGAATATAATAACGTAATAACTACTGTAAGTATTAGTCCACTTATTTTTGTGAACTTCAATACAAATACAAATATATATGTATACATATATATTTGTATGTATTTTCGCTAAACGACAATTCTTTTATATTCGTTTGTACATATGTAAAAAAAAAGAGAAGAAAATCAAATCAAATCAAAGTGAAATTACGTATTTTTAAAGAATGTGCTTATGTTTAAATATATGCATATTAAACATAATGTAAAATAAAACATATATTTATATATATTTTTGTGGATGAAATAATAAATTGTTGACATCGCTTAATTAATTGTGAATTTGAATTTGAAATAAGTTTAGCTTAGAAACGAGTGTAGCATTGGCAGTTCTTAAGCGTATTCCTTTTACGGATACTTAAGATCGGTGTTGATTTTGAGCATGTTTAAATAAGTGATTTCTTTTTGTGTGTTTAATTGCACAAGGTAAGTAAAGTATCTGTTTTTGGGCTGTATTTGATGTTAAAGGAAGTATTCCATTTCTGTTCTATACATATATATACTCCATATATAATTATACATATATATATTTATATGTATATATATATATATATATATATATATATATATACATATATATCTTCAATGACCAACATGCATATTTTAAAGGTATCTAAGCCATAATAAATAACAATGGTGGCCTATTAAATGCATAGGACACATATCGAATCTGGTAATATTATTTATGGATTATGTTCGTTTCAGATGGCATCATCAAACCCAAAAAAACAAGCGAATAAAATGATTGGTTCGACGGGACAGGTGACGACTACTTTGCGTCGACCCGTAACAGTGATAAAAAAACGATCGGGTCCATTAGATAGTATGATCGATGAGCTCAATCGTGCCGAGGATGCAACTACAACAATTACCACGAAAGTCTCAACAGCGAACCGGAACCCGAACTCCAACGCAAACTTCAACTCGAACTCCAGCTCGAACTGGAACTCGAACGTACCTGACAGTAATCAAACGGAGCGAGAGAGAGCAACAACAACGTGGCTTGCTTCGGGCAGAAATTCGCCAACTTCAGCTGGACGCCGGCGTTGCCACACCAAGGAAAAGGAGAAAAAACGGGAACGTTGGCTTTTAACGCGCAAAACATGGCGATATATGGCAGATGCTGGTCGAAAACTGCTACCAGATGGCATACAACATGGGGCGGATAGTCTGCCCCACATAGAGGAGCAGTTTCAGCGTGTCTGCTCCTCGGAGCAACGATTTATATTATGGCGGCGAAAGTCCTCGTTTCCGGGTGCGTCGAAAAATTCCAGGAAACGACTTAAATTATTATCGCGACATCGGAGTAGTTATGCGGCTTACTCAAAGTCGGGCGAAAGCGAACTCAATGAGAATGTAGATCAAACAATCGAACTATTGCAAACCTATCTTAAAATACGCGAATCTTATAAAACAACAACGCTGCTGGGCACCAAAACGGTTCGGCCCGATCAGACATCATCGCCCAGTTCTCAGCGACCCAATTACGGTAAATCACTATTGATTTCGAAGAGTACGAAGAGTTCGTCGAGTTCCTTGGCTGCATTCGATTCGAATTCAATTTCGAATGAGCAGCAGCAAATCGAGTCTGTGCTTTTGGAGCGTTTGAAATTTCTAAAAAGTTCCTCACTCAGCGTCATCCAAATGGGCAATGTGACACCGGAAATATTAGAAGATAAAGCCCATCTAAGGAAAATCTATAATATATTAAAGAAACAGCAACTGCATCGCATTCTACATTCCTCAGAGCCAACAACAAAGTCGAACCTCAGCGGAGCAACATCATTGTCGAGTCTATTCAATTTTAACAATAATTACGAAAGTAACCCAACAGAATTGTGCAGTTTTGAGAAGCGTAAAGCACCAAAACCTATATTAGAGGGCCACCATGATATTAGTGCAAAACTATTACAAAGCTTTACAACAACAACAACAACAAAACGCCAACAAAATCCCCCAGAATCGCTGGAGCTCATTCATAGTACAAGAAAATTCTCTAATAAGACTCCAATTGGATATGGCAGGCCAGTACAAAAATCCACCAATTCATGTGGAACACAAACAAATTTTATACAACTAAGCGAAATTAAAATACTAGCAAAAAACTATGAATTAATGCTGGAAAACTCCGAGCTATCGGAGGCCGAAGATTGGGCTGCGGCAGGAGGCAATTCGAGTCGGCGAAGAAGTTCCATTGATAACGAGGATGTCTCCCAATCCGTGAGCGATACAATTAAGCGATATCTGAGAATGGCGAGGAAGAAAAGCGTACACGATAGCGATGCGAGTCGCTTTAAGTCGGTCAACTATGATCGGAATCTGAGAAATATTAAGGCAAAGGGGGAAATAAATCCCCCGGGCATGGATGAGGATAATCATAAGGCAGTACAAACATTGGATGCTTGGGCACTGGTCGCCTTAGACTTTATACGGGGCAATGAGAATCCAAGGAACTTACAGAATGCACACATCGCCTGGCAAAAGGAACTCGACGAGCGCATTCGCAAGCGGAACGAGTGGGAAACAAATCGGCAGCAGGAGCGGGACAATGAAATCGCCAATCAGTCCAAGAATCACTTCCAACCCGCCTCGGCTCCAACCTCGCCAACGAGATCTCTGCACAGTCCCAAGGAGAAGACTGGAAGAACTGCGGGCGCCTTGCTCAGTTCGAGCTCCCAGTTTTTATCCAATTTGTGGAACACAAACCCAACTGAACAATCCACTTCGCAAAACTATAAAAACGGGAATGTAAATGAGACATATCTAAGTAAGTAATACTATTAACAAAATAGTAATAAGTTTACAGCAAATTTAACTGTTTTTATATTGAGAATGTAAAAAATAATAAAACTCATTCACAGCAATAATGTTTTAAATTGTGGGCAATATATATAGAGATTTATTTATTTATTTATCTATTATATGACAACAAAAGCCAGTCGACGCAGAAAACCAAAAAAATATATCGAAGAAAAAACAATTTAAATTTAAATATAAATTTAAAAAAAAACAATAAGAAGGGTTATTGACGTTTCATTAATTTAAAAATTACAATATCGTTCCGTTCCTTAATTTCCTGCTTTGATTTGATTTTTATGAATCTCCTTCCAAATTTTATGTTTTGTAATCATTTTTTAATAGTTTAAACTCTGTGTCATTATATATAAATATATGTATTGTAGATTCTAAAAATGAAACAACCAATATGCAAAAATCAAAATCGTTGTCAAATGTTGGGCAATACGTTTCAAGAAAGATTTGGGGAAATCGCTCAAAATGTCAAAGCAGGCAGGATCACAGCCGGGACTTTCTGGCGCAACGTGAAAAATGGGCACCATCCGTAAGAAATAAATATCCACAAATCTATTATTTCTTTGAATTTATAATAAAACTTTTCGGACTTTTTAGGAGAACTGCACATGGATATCGACGCAAGGACTGATCCTACAATTAACGGATACATCCTTGGAAAAACTATCCGATATCGAAGCAGAGATGCTTATGCACATTGCTTTAGAAAAGATTAAAGAACTTAATATAGGAATGAATATTGGTAAAATTTATTAAGCTAAATAAAATTAATGTTAATTATTAAATTCAAATTTCATAGAGTTACAACGCAAAGTTCCGAAAAGACGAGTAATCTCAAAGAAAAGAGCTCTGACAACAAGTTTCTTTGATATTGGCAAAAAGGATGAAACCAGTAAGCGATGAAATAATTTCGATATATATTTCTTAAATTAATTAATTAATGATTACTAAAACATAATAATTGCTAAGCTTTAATTTATCCTTATGTCATATACTTTTTTTATCGTATGTTTAATTTAATAAGGTGGACGTGATATTTTATTTGGGGCCCCACTGGAAAAATGCTTGTCGAGGGATAGAAAACGACCCGGAGATTCAGAACCCGGATCAAAACATTCGTTGACCTTTCATAGTAACAACGACAACCGCTGTCGTCGAGCTGGACAATCCAATGAAAATGTAAGAAATTCTTTGTTTTTATTTAATTTATATAATCAATTAAGTTGCTTATTTTATAGATACGTTCTTATGAAAGTTTACCAACCAAATCCTTGGATTGCGGTCGCTGTAGTCCCTCCGAGCAGTTTATGGAGCTTAAGAAATCATCATCGATATCAAAAAAAATGTCCTGTAGCCAGTTTGATATGCGACACGTTGAACTTGATCTCGATCGGATCTTATTCGAAGAATCTAAAAATAGTTTCATGCTAAATGTGCCGATATTCGTAATGATCTGCATAGAATATCTGGAGGAGCATGGACTACAGAAAGTTGGTCTCTTTCGCGTTGGTACATCCAAAAAACGGGTTAAACAAGTAAGTCGAGCAAACTAAATAAGATATCTAATAATTAATTCTTATTTTACTAAATTTAAATGTAATTTTTAATTTAATAAATCCATTTTTATATTTATATATAATTATTGATAACGATTTGTGCTGGCCTATTGCAGCTACGTGAGGAATTTGATAGGAATAATAGCATGTGCATTCCTGACAATACCTGTCCACATGATGTAGCAACGTTGCTCAAAGAGTTCTTAAGGGATCTACCAGAACCCCTGCTCTGCAAAAGATTATACACATCATTTTTGGAGACTCAACGTAAGGATGACAGATTTAATAATTACTGATAAATATTATGATATATGATAATTTTTTATTTATTTATTTTTAGGTATACGGAATCGTCGCTTGCAGCTGGAAGCCATATCACATCTTATTAAATTGCTACCGATTGTGCATCGTGACACATTATATGTTTTGCTCAAGTTCCTGGGAAATGTTGCAGCCCATAGTGATGATATCTGTGCTAGAGATGGAACCGTCCAAGTGATCGGCAACAAAATGGATAGCAATAATTTATCAACAGTCTTTGCGCCAAATATTTTGCGTGACTCGACGCCAAAATCAGCTGACTATAAAGAGCAGGGAAATATGGGAGACGCTATTAATGTTATTAGGTATAATACTCTAAATATATGTCGAAATATAATTATAATTCTCTTGTTCACATTTTTTACACAGGATAATGATTGATCACTGTGAGGAAATCTTTAAAGTGCCTGTGGAAATTATGGATGTGCTTTATTCTCATATGCTGGATACTTGCCCAGAAAAACTGCACGACTTAATAACAAACAAAGTGGATCAGTCGTTATGGTATTAACTTTATATTCTCATATATGCTGTATATGTTATATTTATACTTTAAAATTATTTATCCATGCACAGTAATCAAATTGAAAGCTCTACGCCAATTGGGAGCCCGGTTCACTTAAGCGAGAGTAGCTATAATTCGGCTATTTTACCTGATGAAAGGCGACAATCAACTCCAGTTTTACTTGATCATTTGAATGTATTCTCAGCCCGTCTACAAATATCAGTGCCGGAGGAGGCCTCTCTAGAAATAGCCAAGCCAGCCGCTCTTAAGGGTAATACTTCTATGTAAATAAATCACAACAACGTTGCCAATTTAAATATTTATCATCTAGAGAGTCAAATACAAAGTCCGACTACGGAACCCAAACTACCAGCGAGTATATCCAATATTGGTGGGGCAACAATGCATGCAAAGACTGCGGAATTTGAGAAAACGCCTGGTAAAAATACCATTTATAATGGGACACAAATGACAACATCCAAAGCGAAACCACTCTATAAACGGCAGCAATTAATACCTAGTGCAAGACGCACACATTAATACATTAATAAATCAAGTAATAGTAGAAATTCTTATAAACAGCACACGATTTAGTCAAGATTGTAAATGGAACATATTTTTGGATATATGTATATGTATGTTATTAACAAATTTTTATATCTGTATACGTATATAAGTATTTATTATTATTGTAAGTTTTATTACATAAGACTATAGGAATTATACTTAATATGTAGTATCTATTGTATATTAAACTTTCGGTAAACTTGTTCTTTTACAATCGTTCCATTGGAATATGCTTCTCTTATCTATATATGTATATAAATGTAATAGAAAGAAATTCAATTTAATTAAATGTAATATCTTTTGAATTTGAATGGTATACCTTTTAAAGAACATCTTGGGTCTACGATTAAATTAACTAAGTTAGTCATCTTGAACTTCGATGTACGAGTATGTATTCGGCTAGGCTTAAAGTGTTTAACAACAACAATACTTCCTCTGATATGATAATCCAACACGTAATTTGGATTGCAATCGATGCACTTAAAATATTTCCAATGCTCGTTTGCATTGCAGCCGGCTGCTCACCTATAACATATTTAAACAAATTCCAAAAAATGATTAATTAATTAAAAAAATGTATAGAAAATCGGAGGATCATTTACCAGTGAGCACGTGAACGCGCACAGAGGCCGGTATGGCTGCATTGGGTACACATGTATAATTTCCGGAGTCTCGCAGCGAGGCACGCGTCAACATTAATCGGCTCGTTGTGCCAACTTCGGTTTTTTCCGTTTCCAAACTGATGCCGCCTCGCAACGAATCAAAGTCAACAATCGCCGATCCATGATACCTTAAAAGAGAACAATTATTTACACTGACAAAACAGAAAGTAATATTTATAAATGCATACCACAGCACAGATGAGGCGTGTATATTGACGGAACAGGCGAGTGCAATTGTACTATCTCGTTTCACGTGTATCTCTGTAGAACCCAGTATTTTGGCACGTGCCGCTTTAATTTGTTCGAGTATATATTACGTAGTTATTAAAAGTCGGTATTGTTATAGTTTAATAAGCATAAATCAAACCTTTTGAGTCATAATAGAGTTTCTCCGAGTTTCTTTCTCTCATATCACTTTCAGCTGCAAATAAAACAAAAAAAAAACAATGAACGATCTAGGTGATAGAGTTCGTCCAGAGGCGTCAAGTTTATTAAAAACTGATCCAGTTAATGCCTAGCTTTGTTTCCAGGCGTGTGCATCTGTGTCCGTCGCGAGAAAACCACGAATTTGCAATGCGGAGACAATGATACTCTGTTACATTTGCTGCAGACATTTTGCGCTCTGTGCTCATAAATTTGGTTATAATTAAGCTAACCTACCCTAACCTACTTTGCAAAAGAGAAGAAAGACACGCAAAGACAAGCACAGAGACTGCAGCTGCTGCTGCACTCTTTCCGAGAACATGCCGTCTCACTACGAAGACGAGCCAAAGAATGATCTGCGTTAGCTGCTCAACACACGAGGCCTGCTAAACACTGGACGAGTGACCGTCGGCACCCGAAGTGCAGCCGACGGTTTTGCGACCATGCCGAAAAAATGCAACCCGCCGAAAAAGCAAGCAGTTTTTAGTGCCAGAAACCTTAAACCGCTTTAATTTAATCTACCTGTGATTTCTAAAGTAATTGCCAAGTTGATTTTGGGCTCCGTGTTCACTTGGCACTCGTAAATGCCGCTGTCCCTGGCTTGGGCGTAATCGATCTTCAAGTCCCAGTCTTCGCTGCTTGGTGTATGAATTACAGAGAATCGTTGGTCACCGGTATACGTATAAATGTTCGTAGTCAGAATGTGAAGATCCCGTTTGCGCATCCATGAAACCTGCTTATTAAACATATTAATACCATAGATATCCGAAAGATCTTCTTTGATATATATACGCTTACAGTTCGATTGCCTTTATTCTTAACGCGGCACCTCAAAATTGTCGTTTCGTCGACAACAGCTGAAATATTTCTGGGGCTTATGTCATCAAAATAAGGTTGATCCATATTGATCAAGTCTACAAAAAAAACGTTTGACTTATTTTAAAGCCTAATTGATAATTTTTTCCAATTAATAAATACATTACCATTGACATTTAAGAAGGAGGATGCGCCGATATGCTGGATACGACTATTAAAATGCAAAATGAATATAATGATTTGTTTTATTTGATTTCCATACGAAGACATTATTTTTGTTCACTGGATTTCCTCTATTATTATTATATTGACGTTTAAATCTGCAAAACAGAAAATAATCTTCTTAAAAAATTTAAAATTATTTAAAAAATTACAATGACTTTTAATTTTCGGCGTTCAGTCTAAATTCACATTGTGCATATGTATATATATATATATACATATACTCAGCATATATATTTCTGGTTGCTTATAAACAAGCCATACAAATTATAGGCATGTGAAATTTGGAAATACATTAGTAAAAGCTGCTTGGATTAAGCTGGAAATCTCTTAGAAATATAACTTAATAATATAATATTATAGTTGCTCTTAATTTGCTTACTTTTTCAATAGCTTGAAACCCTAACCATCCTGTTTATGAGATATATATTATAAAATATGTTTTTTGCATTCTCGGTCCACATGTTTTTCCCTTTTATGATTTAAACGAATGCTTTTGAGCACTGATAAAGTTTAATAACATTTTCTGTTTTTTTTTTAGTGTGTAAGTAATTTTTTGGCTTTGATTTGATGAGGAAAAACTTGTTCAATATAATTTTTATTCTTGCAATTTGTATGCACAATTTATTTGATGGGTTTAGTGCGCAACTCGGCTTTGTTCAACCACCAAATTTACATCGGGCCCAGCTCTGAATTTCCGAGAGAGAAAGCTTTTATAAAAAGCTTCTCGAAAGGGGCAAAAGTTTTTTCTTGGTGTGTTGGTATACTTTGCATATAAAGCTGAAGTTATCGCGCAAAGTCAGAGCAAATGCCTAGTTAAAGCTAAACTAACAAAATTGCCTGTGTGTTTCTCCCTCTCTGTTTAATAAAGACGCACTAATTGTTTTTATATATATTTATTATTATTTCAAAGACGCAAATAAACAATCGCAAAGAATATAAACATATATATTATCGTATGTATTTTACGAGAGCATATACACATAAACCTTTAGGTATTTGATATCTGGTATATAGATTAATTGTTGAACTAAAGATAGAAAGCAAGTCGTAAATCGTAAATCGCTTGAAAAATTTTCAAAACTTTCATTACTTTAGAAGTCCGAATACGGCAGACCCTCTGCAACAACTGGAACCCTTGGACAATAGACATTTCGTTGGGGCACCGTCAAACCTGTGCTCCAGCCCCGTGCACTATTATTAAAGCACTGACCAGGAGCGGAACGCACTTGAGGCGACGCTGTTAGTGGGACGCTGTGTGTAATGTTCTGACCATAGCCGCCAAAATGCTGTTTCGGCGATTTTATTGGCGTTGAACGATTATCAATATTGCCAGCAGATCCAAAGGGAGTTGGGGATGCATTGCGAACACCGATACCATATCTTGACATCTGATTGTTCACATTTATATATCGTTGATTGGGAGCCGATTCCTGAAATTTGGCCAACTTATCAAAGGACAACGGTGAAGGATTGAAATTGACCTGGGGCGCTGATTGCATCGAGATGGGCGGCACCTTCTGGTAACTTTGTGGGCCGTACAATTGTTGTTTGGGTGGCACTGATGAATATGGATTCGTTGGGGTCGATATGGGAAATTCAGTCGGCGAATTTTGATAGCCCTGCGAATAGTCAATGTGTGTTGAGCCCGGAAAATTATTGCTGCCCTGCTGCTGATCCCTCGACTGGGCGGGCGGAGGTGCATAACTTGACAACGAGATTTCCTTGGGCACATATAAGCCTATATGTGTATATAACCGAAGAGAATGAAAGAAAGTTTAAGAATTAATGGAATGATAAAAATATAAACATACACATATACATTTATGAGATCGTTTTATAAAATTATGTTAAGAATTAAAGACAATTTGTTAAATTGTTTAATTTGGTTAAAACATCCCACATTATTTAGATAAACAGAGAGATGAAACAAAATTTGTTTTATTTAGGATTTTGCGATTTTTCTATCACATAACTCTAAACCTGAACAGGAGATATATTTTAGTATTTATTTAGACTTTCAAGCACACAACTCTTAACTATAGCAGAAGATATTTATGTTAGCAATAAAACATAGTTGTTATTTATTATCAAAGACATTTAACAAGAGTTCAGGAGTTCTTGAAATTCGTGCCTTCGCTTTGATTTAATTCCTTTTCCAATTCGCAATTGTCTTCACTCATTTTCTTTTGGCATCGATTTGATCGCAATTCTTCCTGTTCTTTTAGCGATTGTTGCTCAAATGAATAAATTAATTCACGAACATTAACTGGTTCATTAATATCATCGTCTGTATCTGCTGCACTCTCTGTTAATATTACTTTACTTGGTGCTGGCTTAGTTGTAGTATTTAAAAGAGTATTTTTTGCATTTATTGGATTAACATATTTAGATTGTTGACCTCTATCAACACTAATTATATTTTTATAATCCCTATTATGAGCAACCAATCTTTGCTGTTGCATAAAGCATTGCTGAAATTGTTCAAATTGTTGTAGCCGTTGCTGAATATCATTGTTGAAATTCCGAGCTATAACTTGTTCATTTGAGTCAAAATAATATTCATTTATATTATCGATATTCTGGGTTTCACACTCTTGAGAACAATATTCTGTAAATATTTAATTTGTCATTAAATGGAAAAAATAAATAGCTGCTTAAGAACAAGTTTGTTCATTTTTACGAATTCTTTATACTATATCTGTAGATCTATTCTAATTATAATATAAAAAAAAAAAACAGTTCTTTGAAATTTTTTACCTCTTGGTAATTCAACATTTCGACCGCCCCAGCCTTGGGCTACAGTTGGCTTATAAGCCAGTTCTCTCTGGGGATTGCACGGCTGAAATGGTGTATCAAATTTAAAAAAAATTAATAAATAAATAAAGGAACTCGACTTGCAAAATGGCAAGGACTAACCGTTTTATTATAGAGATTCTGTTCGATGCAAGGCGATGGACTGCTCTGGGATACCAATGGTAAGACCTGGTGGTAATCGGTGACATCCTGATTAAAGTTCACCGGTGATGCCAGCGAAGCTGTTGGCGTCTGGCTGTGATAATTGGAACCATCCAAAAATGCTGTGCTTGCCGAACCGGTCTGAAGAGCCGCTTCCCAGGGGGATTTCACAACTTGAACGCCGGGCTTTGAATATTTCTCAATCAGTTGATCCTGATGCAAATTGAGCTGAACACGATGCTTGCCCGCATCCGAATAGGCGGGTAGGAGATTGGGAGAAGTTTGGGGTCTTGCCTGATATTGTTGGTAATCTGGAAGACCAGACGGACTGTAAATGCCGGCATTTGTCTCATCGACTACCCAATTTTCCGCCTTTCTACGACGTTTGGCAAAGAGCTCAGCGCCTTGAAAGCGATTTGATATTTTATTTAGATTTGTTTTATTTGTTTTTGTATTTATTTGATTATTGTTGAGAGTAGCGCGCAGATAAGCAGACCGAGGCAGTGGCAAGTAAAGCGGATTTATTGTGAGGTACATGTTTGAAGAAATTACAGATTGATTAATTATGGCTTGTCAAACAGTGTTATGTTCATAAAATTTAACAACAGGCTGTCAGCAATTAATTGACTTAATTAAAACACTAAAAATAGGCAATTAACTACTTAATTTATTTCTTAATTTCGCTATATATATTGCTTCAATCGGTAGTGAATAATACGCAAACATCTACTTAATTTTAAACCTTCAAAACGCTGGCGCTTCTATTTATCATTGATCGACTTTCGAAAACGGACAAACGGCAGCAGTTATTGACTTAAAGACTGACAGATAAGCCCCATGAGAGTTCCAAACAGCTTACGGTTAATACTAAAATTAGTAATAATAGCTTTCTAATAACTAATATTAATGATAATAGCTCAAATATTAATAATTATTGAACTAGTTTTAAATGACATATGTTGTTATTATTATTAAGTATTACCTCGGCCCTTATGCAGTTGCAGCGCAGTTATTAGCTCAGCGCAATTGTCAGGCGATAAAAGGCCTGATTCAATATTTATCGATTCTTTCAGTGAGTTATAGTCGCGCATTTGGCCTCGTGGATTCATGACAAGTTTTAATGGCGTTTTTTCCGGCGGATTGGTTAGTTTCGTCTTCATAAAATTTGATTCGGCATTTTCTTTATTTAATGATTGCGGTTCAGTTATATCATCTTCTTCTATATTTATGGAATACCGGTATTAATTAAGTAAAGATTTTAATATAATACTTTCATAACATTTAATAAATCACAAAGAATATGTAAGTTATCTTAAACATTTACCTTGAATGTATGAAGAAGTGTTCTAATAAAATTTTTCTGTGCAAGTGGAATAGTGTAATCAATTTAAATTTTAAGATTTAGTCTTTATGCAATTTGAACTCCATTGGAGTCGGTAGACCTTAAGCTATTTAAGAGAAGATGATTTTAGTGACTTCTTTTAAATGCAAGTACAAAAAAATTATTTGCAATATATATAAATTAAAAAAAAAGTTTTTGTTCTCAAATTTAAGCAAAACAAATATATAGCAAATGACCACATTTGTATTCATAAATTATACTTAATAAGTTGTACCGAAAACAAATGCTTAAATGTGTATTTTTTTAAATTATAATTAACTGTATTATCTGAAAATTGTCCAACACTTGAGAAGGCTGCCTTTTCAATGACTCAGTTCCCAAACTTGTTGTGTACCAATATGAGATGTTCACATCACATCATAATAATAATAGGATAGGATAGGTCCTTAAACATGCATTGACAATTCTATTACCTTGACCACTAGCCTCGTGTACCCATTTAACAGAGCGTTTCTTCCGATTCACATACATTGATTGACCCTTTGATTTCTGATTGCTAATATCACTCAATGAATGTGAGATTCGGCGAGCGAGCTCAACCTGGTCCTCCACAGTGGGATGCAGTGTTGGCGAATAAAATGCCGATGAGGCATATAGCTTTCCTAACAAATTGAAACAAATTTAACATCAATTCAAAAAGTAGTCGGTAGATAGTAAAAAGGCGATACGTAATCCACTCTGTGTAAGGCCTAAATAAGCAAAAGCGAAATGCAAATAGAATGCATGCAATATACATAGTTATTATATATACAATTGCGGTCATAATCAGAGTAACGCTGCTTCTCAAAGTTTTTTGTAAAAATATGACTAATTTTCCAAATATAACCACTCATCAAATCCAGTTTTTAGAAACATTATTTACTACTATAATGATCCATTTCAATCAAAATTTCATAAAAATAACAATTAATTTTTTTGTTTATAAATTCGAAAATTTTGCCAATTTTTAATAATAACTTATACTTCAGTATGTACTGCTTCTGTTTAAATACAATTTTCATCATTTTTCAACTCTATTTTAAGTATGTGTAGATTTTCCAATAACATATGTGTGCGCTACTATTATTTTGATCGCAGCTGTAATTGGGTTCTCTTAATGATGAAAATAGCATAAAACAATGTTAAAGGCATTGGCATAAATTGGGTAGCCGTAGCAATAAATATGTGTTGATAGGTATTCAAAGTATAAACATTTGCATTTATATTAATAATCTGAATATTCCATTTTTGTATTTTTTTATTTTACGTATCACCCTTTGTTGTTATAGTTTGTTACTTACGGTTCTTGGGCAATATTTGAGGGGCATCGGTAGCTGGAGTAAATATTTTGCGCAAATCAAATGTCCTCGACACGTTTGATGATTCCTATATATTAATTACATACATACATACATGGTTTCTTATTCAAATGTTGTATGATTTATCATGGACATATATATATTTATGTTTATATATATATCCATTTGTGTATCTTAAACTTGGTATTGGTAGCAGCAGAGCTACGTACATTTTTTCTCTGCCACAGTTTTTTGCTTAGCTCAAGTAAGATTCTCTTTTTATGTTCGTCGTAACGATCGCTGGGTCGAAAACCACGTTTCCGATCTATTGACGAGCTTTTGGAACACATGGATTGGGGTAGTCCCCCCCTAAAATGGCTGAGTGAGCAGCCTTTTTGCATGTTAGTCAATTAAATTGTGGGACTCGCCTCAAGCAAATCATAAAATCTGCTATATTTTTTCGATACTAGCCGTTCGTACAGATCAAATTGTTTTAAAAACCGAATCATTCACACACGCATGAGGAAATTTGAATGTAGTTGTTGGAAACAGACTCTCTCTCTTCGATGCTAATTATAGAGACACTCAGAGAGAGAGGGAGAGAGACAGTGTGTGGGTAAGATGAACTCGGATAGTACGATATATATATACAACACAATACAATACAATATATATATGTATGCGTATAAACAGAAACCAAAATTTTCATTAAATATATATATATATATATATATATATATATATATGAGAACTGTACATTAGCATGTACTTATTTTTCTTATATATAGATATAACTAAATGCTAGCTGATATAGCTGATAGCTTATATAGTACACAAACAAATAATTAATTTAACGTATCATAGGAACGGTTTAAGGAGAGTTTCTAAAAGGGACCAACTTCTAAAATAACTGTGATTACATATATATATATATGTATGTATATCTATTCAATATTTTATGTTATTATTATTAATATTATTATTATTAATATTATTATTATTATTATAATTATTATTATTATTATAATTATTATAATTATTATTATTATTATTATTATTATTATTATTACTATTATTATTATTATTATTACTATTATTATTACTATTATTATTATTATTATTATTATTATTATTACTATTATTATTACTATTATTATTATTATATTTATTGATTTGTTTATTTATTTTGTTGCGTACTTACCTTTGTGTCGTAGGAATCTTCTTGACGGCTATAAGATTTTGTATATTCCTGCGTTAGTTTTGGAGCTGCCTCCTGCTGGGGCAAGAACTGCTGATGCTGCAGTGGCAGTTGCTGCTGTTGCATTTGCTGCTTTTGGTGCTGTTGTTGCAACTCTTGTTCCTGCAATCGATTCTGGGCAATTAGCCTTTGAGCCAGCAACTGTTGCTGCTGTATTTGATTGGCCAACTCCTGCTGCTTCTGTATGAGTTGCAGCTCCTGCTCCTTGAGCTGAGTTATCTTTTCTTGAGTCTTTATATTGATATCAATGTCAGATATAATGTTTTCAATTTGATTATTAATATCCTTCTGCAATTGAAAAAAATAGAGTACAAAATATATATAATATGCAAATAAATAATATGCAAATACATATTATACGCAATATGCAATAGTAGTTTTAATATACGATTACTAACATGAGCTTTTCCATCTGTCTCAACTTCCATATTGTTAACTTCCTGTTGCTCAGCAATTTTAGCTTGAACGTATACATCTTCGATCTATTATTGAAAAATAATTATTAAAATTAATTAATGCAAATAAATAATTGAATGATTTCCCGGCTAAATATTTTCCATTTAAAATTCGAATATATAATTTAAATATTTTCTTATTGAAGTAATAATCAGAATTATAAATAAATAAATAAATAAATAATTTTTGAAGCAATTACATTGGGGCATATGAAAATGCGCATATTAATTACATAGTTAATTAAAATATATTTATACTTTTTCCGCATTGATCTTCGGTTCCGGCTGAGGCTCTGGCTCCGCATCAGCCTCCGCCTCTGTCTCCTCCTCCTCCTCTTCCACCTCCTCTTCACTGTCACTTTCCTCGGATTCGTCAGCGACAACCCCGGTTGCAACAGGAATCGTTTTCTGCTCCAATTCCGTTTTCTCCTCATTTTCTTCTTTCACATTCTCGTTTTCTTCCTCCTCCTCAGCTTTCGACTTCTTCGTAATGACAACTGTAGTCACAGCTTCGTTCTCTGTTGGATCCGCTTCGCATTTCGTAACAATAACTGTACTTGTTGTTGTTGTGGTTGTTGCCTTCGCTTCTTCTTCTGCTTTGTTTGCATCGTCCTCCTTCTTCGTCACAATAACTGTTGTTGTGGTTTTTCTCTCTGTTTGGGGCTCTGCTTCGACATTCTCCTTCTTGGTGATTGTCACTGTTGCTGTTGTCGTTTTTTCTTCTTCCCCATTCTCGCTTGCAGCGGCAACGACAGTCGCACTCGCAGAAATAACGGTGTCTGCCTCACTGTCAACACTCTGCGTGACTTTATCGCTCGATTCGCTTGTCTCCTCCTTTTGAGCTGTCTGTTGCTCACCTGTCATATCAATTGCATTTTCTTTTGACTCATTTGCCGCTGGCAAACTTTCCGTTTCATTCACTTTTGTCTTTATCGTTGGAATAAAAAACAATAACAAAAAGTTATATACAAAAGAAGAACCAAATAATTCGTTGTAAGCAAAAAGAAGCAGCGTTCACTTGAAATAGCAATAAACAATAAAGTTTAAAACTCGGACCACAATCAGGTTATATTAAATATGGAAATGTATGAAACGCATTTTTATAAATTTGATTAAACCCCCAATTAATACAATTAATAATTAAGTATTTCTCAATTACAATTCTACAATAAAGTTAAAGTTAAGTTATATCAGAAAACAATAGGGAATTTTTTTAACGTGTGGTTATTCCAGAATTGAGACAACATACAAAAAGCATTCAATAAAATATTCAGTTTAGAAAAAAAATACCTCCTAAGAAAGCTGTAAAAATATAATATAAATACAGCAAGTAGTTGTCAGCAGTAAAGCAACTTGCTTGTGCATATTATACTAAATAAATAATAAAGCACGATATATTTAATATATCATATCAAATAATATTTGATCATGTTATTTTAAACTTACCACGCCCTCAGACTCCATTGCTAACGATAACAACAAGTATAATTCTCTGAAAAAGTAAATGAAATGAGCAAATTTAATAACAATAATAATAATAAGTAGATTATAATTAAATCGCATAGCAAAAATTAAATATATATAAATCTGTATAAATTAAAGCATGTTTAGAAAAAACATTTCATGTTTTCAAACATTGCATTTAGCACCTGTTGACACCTCTCAGTCTATATTAAAAACGCTATATATCCATACGTATATCTGTTTATATATTTAATGATATATTTATAAATTTTTGTAATGGATGTATGTATTAATATACAAATATTTGTACGAGTTTTTATAAAATATTAATTACATTTATAAAAGTATATGTGCAATTTTCATTATTGAATGCCCTTAAATGTAAATGGTAAAAAAAAGTCTGATGTTTACCACTGTCGCATTATATAATCCCTGTTTATTTTAATGCATTTATTTTTAATTCACTACTTTTTTATCCATATTTATTACATCACTTTATGTACTTCATTATTTACTTACCACAGTTATTATTTTTTTAAATTTACGAAATTTGCAAGTAAATTGCTGCAACTTAAATTTAAGATACGAAATAAAATTAAATTCGGACCGTACTTATTTAAATAATGACCTCGAGTGAATAAAGTCTAGCTACATATGTGTATAGATATGTAGGTAGTACTGTAGTACAAAATATATAATAAAAATATATTTTTATATATATATTGGCGATTTAAAGAATATGAGTGCACATCAAAGATAGCGTCCACACTGTCCACATTCTATTTATTTACTACATTGCCAGCCACAATTTCCGCGCACATTCACAATATCGTATTCAAATCTTGTATGCATGTGTGTTGTGTATCCATTCAAACATACACACAAATCGAACACACACACACGTAAATCATTTTTCATTAAATACAGTCCTATTTAAAAATACATGCACATAAAATCTGCCTACAAGAATACATATGTACATTAATGTATAAATATATATTGATATAATTCATGTATGCTGCTATTTAAACAGTTGCCGCATTATACTGGGCATTATTTGACACGATGGAAGGATAAATTCTGCATAAATAGTTATATTTGAAAAGCATCTGAAAACAAATATATATATTTTCTTTTCCCTGGCCGTTGTTATAAGAGTACAACTCAAAATAACGGTGAATGATCTTAACAGCGCATATGTCAGCTTTAACAGTGTTGGTTTGCATTTGACAAGACAACTCGATTAATCATTTTAACAGCATATTTTTGAGTAATTTGCGGAATTACTCTCTTTTATATTTTATTTAAGCGTGGAAAATGGTTAGATGTTTTTAAAATTTTTGTCTAACACTTTCCCATTAATTTATCTGTATGGCATTTTTTATGTATGTTAACAGTTTCCAAGCAGCCTGCTAGAAAACAAACAAATGAAACACTGCGCCCCTGGCCGTCGTACATTTGAGCTTTAGATGCGCAACAGAGTGTTATGTTAACATTGAACTGCGCTAGCTAGTTGCTAAAATTCACATCTGATAAAATCAATGGAAGTAGATTTTACACCTATCGATATATCGATACAAGAGCAGCATCCCTAAACAAAGTTTTGGAAACATAATGTAAGGAAAACAGAGACAGCAAAAAAAAGAAATACAAAAAAAATGGGGGCAACGATGGTAAAAAATGGCAATTTGCTTGATTCTTTGCCTTCACAGGTCAGTCACAAGCATAAACTTAACGTTTATAAATTGTACAGCAATCTGATATTTACAGGGAACGCTGCACGTAGTTATGCTGGGCCTGGATTCAGCTGGCAAAACAACAGCGCTTTACAGACTCAAGTTCGATCAGTATTTAAACACAGTGCCCACAATTGGCTTTAACTGTGAGAAGGTAAACGACTTAAAAAGAAATGCAAATCAAGAAATAAATGTTTATAGATGTATTTTGCAGGTACAGGGCACACTGGGAAAGGCGAAGGGGGTTCACTTTCTCGTTTGGGATGTGGGCGGACAGGAAAAACTACGACCGCTCTGGCGAAGCTATACGCGGTGCGATTTAAATATCTTTAGTTCAGTTTATATTTATTTTTATACTTAATATTTAAAATTATATTTATATTGTTTATTTTGTAGCTGTACAGATGGCATTCTATTTGTTGTAGACTCTGTGGACACTGAACGCATGGAGGAGGCGAAAATGGAGCTAATGCGCACTGCCAAATGTCCAGATAATCAGGTAAGTCAATGAATAACATATAATTTATGTATTTATTTGTATTATTTTCAGGGCGTGCCGGTGCTAATATTGGCCAATAAACAGGATCTACCAAATGCTTGTTGTGCCAAGCAGCTTGAAAAGTTGCTGGGCTTGCAGGAACTACACAATCCAATTTCGAATATATCAACAGCCAACTCAACATCGACAGGCAACATAGCTGGCTATAATAATAGTAATAGTAGTATTTGTACGCCAAACCAAAGTTATGCAAAAACCGATTTGGATGAGGGCAGCGATAAGCGCAAGAACAAGGCTGCCAGTTTGCCACACGGTGCGCCACTTGCAACAGCCACAACGGGAATAAACTCCTCCTCCTCGCAGTTTACAATAAAGCACAATAGCTTCAGCGGCGCCTCCTCGTCGATGCAGCTAAAGGGCTGGTATATCCAACCAGCCTGTGCTATAACTGGCGAGGGACTGCAAGAAGGACTCGATGCTCTGTATGAGATGATATTAAAGCGACGTAAAATTAGCAAGTCTCATAAAAAGAATAAACGGTAATATTGTTTTTAATTTATATATATATATAGAGTTTTAGAAATTAAAGTCTGCTTAGCACAATTAACAAAATGTACATGCACTACAAATAAATATCGCCTGTGTACAAATGTACGTAATCAAGAATTTTTTCCTATAATTAGGGAATCATCCGGATTCTCAGCTCAATCCACATTAGTGATTTGTGCAATTAATTAAAATACTTCTCATTTATTTTCACCGTTTAAGGGATTCTCTGAAAAAGTTGCGAAATAAGAAATTGCAGTAAGAATTAAAGCACATGTTATTTATTTTGTATTATTCGCTTTTTATTTTTGAAAGATCCGATACAAAAATAATTGATTCTGTTAAGCCAGTTACACACGTATTATGTATATGATGTGATGCATATATCATTTACTAGAATTGAAAAGCGTTCTCCATAATCAATGTTCTCAATTAAAGTAGTTGTAATGAACGCCCAAATTTGGCATTGTTGTAACGGGAACATATGTGGACCCAGGAGCACATTTTAAACAATCCCGTTTTATGACAGGTCTCTGCTTAGACTTGGAACCCTGGCAGTGCATCGCGAAGCGCAGCTCCTCGGCCATTTCCGAGCACAAGGATTGATTCTCGGTGTGCAAGTTCTTCTTGGAATTCCAACAAAACTCAAAAATGGCCACAACAACAGCCAGCGCCAGGCCGCAAAGTAAAACAACGAATACGCCACCTAAAATAAAAGATATAATTTAATCAAATTAACTATTAACTATATATAAATATAAATAAATATATGTTAAGCCAATGATAACAAAATACAAGATAAAAATTAATTGTATTAAGTATTAAATATATGTTTATATTAAGATATCGATAGCTTACCAATATTTTCCACACCCAACGCATTGGCTTTTGATTCTTTACTTTTGTCATCTCTGTTACAAACATCTCCCGTATTTTTCCACCATTTGTCATACAATATCTGAATTATGCCTTTTTCTTGCAGCTCCAATATTGCTAATGATATTTTGTCGCGCCATGGCGAACCTTTTGGTGTTGCAATACCATAACCCTTGGAGTCCAGCAAACCACCAATTTGTGTTAAATTACAATCCCGCTGTACAGCATAATCCAACATCGTAGATTCCATTAGGAAGGCATAATTGCCCTCCATAACGCGTTTAATGCCGTCTTCGTAGGTCTTCACAAAAACAGACGACTTACGGTTCTCCATATAACGCCACATCTTTTGATATATACCAATCTTGGAATCCTGCGATAAATAATATTAATAATGTCTAAAATTACTTTTCACATATCTTCACCCTAAAAAAAGTCATTGTCGAACCGCCCTCCAAGGTGCCGTAGGATATTTCCGTTTGATCTGCCAGATCGGACGCACTTTCAATCGGGGTTATCATACGCTCGACAGTTAGAAATGCAGCTAAATTCGCTGTATATGATGAGATGATAATCAGACAAAAGAAAAACCAGCAGCCGCCAACGATTCGCGTAGATGTGGCCTAAAAATTTAATGAGAAAATAATTTGATTTAAATGTAAATCAGAGGTAAAATTTATATATATATATCTTTATTTTTATTACAACCAATTTCTCTTAGCTTTCGCTGAATTACTTTATATTTGATGGAATATATATAACAAATTAATTAGGATTTAATGTTAAATATTAATTCCAATTTAATTTAAATAATTTTTGTTCTTTTTGTATTTTTTAGTTGACATTGAATAAATAAATAAATAAATAGAGAAAGAAATGAATACCCTAGGATATAAATCGGCTCCCTGCTGCATTAGGGCGCCAATTGCAAACCAGAAACTATTTTTCAGTGTAAAATCATTTTGGACATTAACTAGCTCCAAGGTGTCCTCGAAATCGTTATCATTATCATTATAGTAATCGTTATCATTATGCTTGTCGGCAGTAAAAACAGGCTGTTTTCTTATTGTTGTTGTTGTTGTTGGCAGACAATCCACAAGATCAGTATCGTTATTATCTTTATAATCATTATTTAATTTTTCAGTAGCACTAGTTAAGGACTTCAGCTCCAATTGATCGTATATATAATTCGCTTTTCGTATTTTATGCAACATATGATCGCAGGCCATGGAACAGGCAGGTTTGGAACGAACCCATTCGACTGGGGATAATCGGGCCACAATCCAGATACAGATCGAGACTAGAATGTAGCCAAATGCTATATAGAACCATATTTCGATCGCGAGTGGATTCATAAAAGAGAAAAATTTCGTTTGAGCACGATCTGAGATCTGAAAAACAATACAAAACTCATAATAATAAAAAAATAAAAATATATTCTGAATAAATGCATAATTTAGCCATGGGAAAATGGATACGCAATTCTCTATTTAAATTTAAATACAAACCTTATTATTTGTAGAAATCTTAGTAGCTGAACTTACCTTTGGATTTAGACCGGATCCTTGCCGTAAGAATGTGCCCGTTATAAACCAAAAACTGTTGGAAATGGAAAACTGATTTTCAACGATATCGGTTTCCTTGTAGCAGGGATGTGGATTTTTCCATTCGTACGGCGAGAAACGAGCCATCACAAATAGTGCGAATGATACTAGAATATAAGCAGCTAGCACATAAAGCCATATCTCGATTGCCAATGGGTTCATAAAGGAAAAGAGTCGTGTGGGTTGACTTGTCGGTACCTAAACAATTACAGGCAACACACATTTCAAATACTTGCATCTAAATTAACTGATATTCACATGTATAAATATATATATATATATATATACATATATACATATATCAATATATATATATATATAAATATTTATACATATATATATATACATATATGGGTATTTACGTAGCAATTAAGGATGAACTTATTTACCTTGAAGAGTATGCCAATTCCGAGATTCATAAATGGTTTTGTAAAATCAATAACACTTTCTCTCGCATAATTTATGGTCATTGAGGCCACAGCCAAATCTGCGCGCTGAAATTTCAAAGCTACTATTAATTAATTTACTTCACAAGCTAAAAACCAGAAATTAATAACAGAGACTACTAAATTTAATTACAATTCATAGTTAATTTAGTTCACAAAATAAAAAACAGAATTGATTTAGTATTATTATTTAATTTAGTTCACAAAATAAAAAACAGAATTTACCATACATAATAATAAAAATAAATAAAATACTCGCCCTTTCCATTAGCTCCTGTACGATGCCATTCCACGAATTGGTTTCCGGTATATAAACCCCATACATATTATCTGGCACCAATTCGATTTTATATTGAAATCCCACCTGCTGTGCGATGGCCTTTAACAGATCAATGCAGAAGCCCTCAAATCTGGCATTTCCCGTTAGGTTAGTGTCCTCCTTAACCATTACATACGGCCGTTCCTAAAAAAAAACACAATATATATGTAGATGTATATACATATGTATTTATGAAACTATTTAAACAAACCTCTCGAGTCATGACGACCAGTGTTATATTTGCAATATTCGAGTCGTAAAATGCGGTGGGATCTGATATATTAACACCCACATCCGGTTGCCAATAGCCAACTTTTTGTATTATTTCTTGCTTTAATTTGAGTATATCAATTTTGAATTTATTGCGTCGCCCCTCCATAAAATTAACCCTGCCAGTCATGCCATCAACGGTGGCCTAAATAATAAAAATATAAATAATTAAAAATTACAAATAAACAACAATTTTTAAATATATCCTACCGAATTGATATAATTATATAGTGAGAGTCCATCGCTCCAGACTTGATCGGAGTTGCAGGAAAGATTCTTGAAAGACAAAGTATGACTGCTATCCAAATGTTTTAGGCCATAGGCAAATGCATAAACCGAATCAAACATCAGGGCCGATTCCGTCTGAAATAGTTTTATAAATACAGAGATATTGTAGAAGAAGATTCTGAGGCTAACCTGTATGTAGGGTATGCCATTGATAATATCTAGACCGCTGTGCTGCAGCTTTTGCATCTGATCTATAACTTCCTGATAACGTTTACTGCCGACATCAACCAGACGAAAAGCGGTGATATTTACGCTGTTATAGCGAAAGTCCTCAAGATCATATGTCTCCAGATCCTATGAACTTGATTTAAAGAACTCATATCCTTATAATGATTATCCATTTACTTACGAATGTTGTAAACATATAATGATAGCGATGATCATTCATTTGCAGCTGTAGAATCTGGAATACCATACCGAAATATGTATAAACTTTCTTATAATATCTATATATATATGTGGCATATAAATATGTATGCATCTATTCATAAAAATAATATTGCAAATAAAATGTAGATAATTTAAGAAAGAAATATTAGCGATTCATGGATCGGGTATTAAGAATTGCTTTAGCAGCTGGTAATTTTTTATTAATATTGATAAATATGTTTCTTAGATCACAGATGCATACATACATATATATATGAATATGTAATTTCATATGTATATATATATATAATATATAAATAATAATTGATTCATGTTGCGTACAGATCGAAAAAAAGCTTTGATATTTGTTGGATTTGTGTCAACAATGATTTTGTAAATTTCCTTTTGGCGAATTGCGCGTAAAACTTGTCGATAAGTCTCCGGATTTGCTTGCCTTATA
Organism: Drosophila picticornis; assembly: GCA_035043845.1. Lineage (NCBI taxonomy): Eukaryota > Metazoa > Arthropoda > Insecta > Diptera > Drosophilidae > Drosophila > Drosophila picticornis. The sequence continues at coordinate 915,345 of JAWNMR010000023.1, read as the reverse complement.
TACATTTCAGTTCTCATCTCCGCCGATGAGTGAATCAAGTCCTGCTGTTTGAAAAGTCCTGAAAAACCATTTTAGACTGTTAGTAGAGTAATGTAAATTTGGGAAACAGTTACCATAGTCTTCCTCGTAAATAATTGCAACTTTCGTCCAGTTGAGATACATCATCAAGTCCCGATACGCCAAATTCATAATATTCTGGGACGGATACAAATTGATGGAGAACTCCTTGACACTCATTTCCAAATCAATCCGAACTTCAATGTGCGGAATATCAAAGGCTTCACAAATCGATTGAACATGGGCTGCGAGCAGTGGATCTGTGGGTCCAAAGATAGCTTGGACACCATCCTCCAACTGGCGACAGACTTTTTTTGTGGTTCTGAACGAATCATCTCGGGGCACATATTCAATATCATAGACAAGTTGAGTGTGGGGCAGCAGAGATTTCTCCTTGTTGATGCGATAAATGGCATACTTAAAGGCCGACTCAATGCCACTTTCACGTTCCTCCTCTGTAAAAACAGCTCCTAAATAGCACATAAAAAATAAATAATATAATATAATATTATCATCTCAATATATAAATAATTTACTTACCAACTCGTATTACGGGTGGCAGTGCATTGGCAAACAAAAGCATTGATAGCAAAACTATATAGATTATATAGTAGCTCCCGTAGGATGCGTTCAAATAAAGTGACTTCCCTGTCATTAAGGTAGATCTGTGCTGTCCATTAATATTAGCTAAGCATTTGGTACAAGCATCTTGCATATTTTCATCTGATTCACTCTGAAAACTTAATTTCAAACTGTCTTACGCCATTTCCATATATAATTTAAGTTCAAATGTACAATATATATAATATATATAAGTGTGCAAATTAAATTTATGCAGCCACAAAACTGTAAATTGAGTCACATTTTATTTTATTGGGCAAGCTTTCGTATGGCTTTAAAAAACTTTCAGTGCTCACTAAGCAAAGCGCATGCTCGAAAGCTCAGCCCCTGAAGCAACGGTAAAATTACAGTTCATTACACTACTTGCACTCTTATACCAAATTATAAGTGTCATATAATTATTTATATTGCATTATTTAAAGAGCCTCGTGCAATGTTTAACTACAGATATTTGTGCTTAAGTGTTAAAGTTCATCGATTATCGAAGGAACACTAAACAATCCAATTAATTGTACATACATACATACACACCCACATACATAGATATGACCTTGTAATTGTTATGCATTCAACCACACATGAAAACACATAAAGACGCTGTAGCTGAACATTGTCACTACGTGATACTCTAACAATCTAGTTGCCAACCATGTAATAACAGAGCAGTAACAGTTGAAAACATTTCTGTCTGAGCACAACTATGTCAACTATGTCACTATGTGATACTCTGACAACCTAGCTCCCACTACATGATACTCTGTCAGCCGTAACAGCTGCCTTACACAAAACAGGTAACACAGAAACTATGTTGTCTGAACTTGCGTAAAGTAAAATTTCAAAATGCCTTTACCTTTTCAGAACGATTTACAAAAACAAGGGCCGTCATTCAAACTTGAAAACGAGATCAGTATACTCTTTTACTGTAACACTACAACAGAGTATAATTACAACTATTATTATTGCATGTATAATTGTGTTTTTTGTCTGAATGTGTGTGTATGGTAAGTAGCACGTTTGAATATTGGTTCAAGTTCAGGTCATTGATTGCTTAACACGGCCAGTTAGTATAAAATGTTCTTTCCACATTATCGCATTGCAAACACGGTCAACAATAATAGAGAAAAAAATGGGCGAAAATGTTAAAGTCATTGTGCGTTGTCGTCCCATGAATCTAAAGGAAATCGGCAGCAAGTGTAATGTATGTGTTATTAAGAAAATAAATAATAATTAATAAATGAGTAAATGAAATAAATTAAATAAATAAATATCAGAGAAATTATTCTAAAAGAAATAGGCCTTTTGAATAAATAAAAAATAATAAATAAATACAAATAAATAAGTAACATGTACAAACCTTGTGTTTGTGAACATTTGCCTACGTATTATACATCAGAGAAATTATTCCAAAGGAAATTGGTAGTAAATGAATAAATAAATAATAATAAATAAACAAATAAAAGTAAATAAAATAAATCAGTTTAAACACAAGTTTGTAAAATAATAACAATAATAATAAAGAAATAAATGTTTGTTTTTTTAAATAAATAAAAATAATGTAATTAAATTAATAAGTTTGTAAATATTTACATAGTCTTATTATTTCCAATAAATAAATCTGCTCTTTATTGTCGATTACCCTCCTCAAAAAAAAAGAAGTTTATTCATATCCCATTATGTTCATATGTAATTTATATTTTTTTAATTCCCAGAGCATTGTGGAAATTGGTGACTACGTTGTCTCTGTGTTAAATCCGTCGGCGCGTGGTGCACCAAGAAAATCATTTACATTTGATAGCGTTTACGATGGACACTCAAAGACGGAAACAATCTATAATGATATGTGTTATTCGTTGGTCGAAAGTACCTTGGAGGGCTATAATGGCACAATTTTTGCCTATGGCCAAACTGGATGCGGCAAAACACACACAATGCAGGTATGTAAATAATTGATTACAAGTTAATATAAAATATGCTTAATATATTTTCAATTTCAAAAAGGGTGACGGATATTCCGAGGCTGTTGAAAACAATGGCATTATTCAGCGTTGCTTTGATCATATATTTGAAACCATTTCCATAGCAACAACTGTAAGGTATTTGGCATTGGTCAGCTACTTGGAGATTTACAATGAGAGTATAAGGGATCTGTTGAGTGCTAATAATCCGACAAGCATTAAAAACCATCCACTTAAGGATGTGCCAGGCTTGGGAGTAATAGTTCCAACATTAACCACCCAAGCAGTGATGAGTGCAACGGATTGTTATAATTGGCTTAATATTGGTAACAAAAATCGGATCACAGCTGCCACCTTGATGAATGATAAGAGCTCGAGATCTCATACAATATTCACCATAAGTTTGGAACAGATTCAAGAAACCTGCTCGCCAGGAACAAATCCAACAATTGGGGGTATACGTAGAGGGAAATTAAACCTAGTCGATCTGGCGGGCTCCGAGAGACAGTCTAAAACGGGCGCTTTTGGTGAAAGATTAAAAGAGGCAACAAAAATTAATTTATCCCTATCGGCGCTGGGAAATGTAATCTCAGCATTGGTGGATGGCAAATCAAAACATATACCATACAGAGACTCAAAACTAACTAGACTACTACAGGTATTAATTATCTATTTACATTAAATATATATTATTAATTAAATTTTAATAAATATTTAGGATTCCCTGGGTGGCAATACAAAAACTCTAATGGTATCCTGTGTATCGCCAGCCGATAACAGCTACGATGAGACTTTATCCACTCTACGATATGCCTGCCGGGCGAAGAGTATATCAAATATACCCACCATCAACGAGGATCCCAAGGATGCACAGCTGCGACAATATCAGGAGGAGATTATAAGTCTGAAACGCATGTTAGATGAAAATCTACAGGAGAATATTTTACTTAACGATAAAAACAGGGAATTGTGGCTGGATGAGGAAAGGGCAAAGATGCGACAACAAATGCCGGTCGAGATAAACAACAAAGAAACCAAAAGGGTGCAAGGAGAGGAAGGAGTGGAAAGAGAAGAGATCAAGGAGAGAGATGACGATTTTCAGTTGCATGCACGCAAGCGGGTCGATTTAATAAAACATACCCTCATTGGTGGGGAAAGAGTCAACGATTTAAAGCTGCGAGAGCGGCACAGAATGCGCAAATTGGAGGCACAACGTCATCTGAGTGCCATTGCTCATGCTCTGAGTCGCATGCAGAGCGAGGATCGGGATCTGTTGCAGGGACATTATGCCAGCATTCAACAGGAGATCAACAGCAAAAATGAACGTATTAAAATATCCAGCCAGAAAATCAAAATGTTGGAACGAGAAGTAGCTGATCTGAACTCGGAGTTCCAGTTGGATAGGGAGGATTATTTGGATGAAATTAGGCATTTGGGTCGTAATATTAAGTTCTATCAAGAACTCCTTCTTAAAGCGCAACCAATTTTGCGCAAGCATGGCAAAAATTGGTAAATATAATAATAATAATCGTAAAAATATGCTCAATATTTTAATTCCAACTTCATTAGGAATCCAGAGAAAATTATGGAAAACTCTTTGTGGAATGATGATATTAAGTCGTGGAAGCTACCCAATGATATAGAAAATAATATCAAATTACCACCAGCAAATCTAAGAGTAGCTTTTCAAAAAATCAACTTTGTCGAACCCAACAATTTGGACTTAGAGGCACGCAATGGAAGAGATATAGTTTCTACAGAATCGGAAGATAGTACAGTAAGTATTATTATTATTATTATTATTTCGAGTCTAATTTAATTTAATGCTTCTATTATTTTTTAGTTAATAACTGAGGAATCACCCGAAACTTACAAGTCAAATATATTAAAAAATTACTTTCGGCCAAATCGTAAGTTAAATGACCAGTTACTGCAACGAACTAAAAGCTCGCAAGTCTATATGCGAGGTAAATATATAAGATATGCAATCTAATTGATATGCCACATATATAAATAGCGACTTAATTTTCTTTACAGATTTCACATTACGCAAAAATACGCCGCTGCCTATTAATGAGCATCGACTGAATACAACATATAAATATGATTTCCCTAGAACAAATCATCAAATAAACACCCTATAAAATCAAACTGTAAAAATGAAAGATTCAAATATAAGTGCTATATACATTTTAAAAATAAAAAAAAGGAACAGCAATCGAAAAAATGCACAAATTTTTATATAAATTTGTGTTCTATTTAATAGTAATCATCTTTTGAGAAAATAAGTGTCCCTTAACTAACTTACACAGATAGTTTAGCTTAATATATACACACACTGTGTACCTATTATAATTAGTATTAATATTATACTTAAATGTAGTACTCCTAATGAATAAGGATGTTAATCGGCATACATTACAAACGAGGCGGCGGCATGGGTATTATCTGAAATCGTAGTAGTATTATTTGTATCACGCAATTCGACTTTAATTAAATTTCTAGAACTATCGCCTGGACTCAGAGGCTCTGAGTTGCCGAGACAATTGTTATGGCGCGGAGTACCCGTATTACGCCTGCAAAAGAAACAATTTACATATATATTATACATTTAGAAATACATATTTACATTTGCTTACTTGGCCTTGGCATGCGTTAAAATATGTGATTTTAAGTTGGTGGACTGTGCAAATTTCTTATTGCAGGCATCGAAAGGACAAACAAAAGGACGATCTCCCGTGTGGATTCTGACATGCGTTCTGCAGAGAAACAGATAACATATATATATATACAAATATATATATGAGATATATGATTTATACCTTAGGTTAAAGTCAAGAGAGAAGCGTTTGCCGCAGCCTTCGAAGGTACATTGAAATGGTTTTTCGCCCGTGTGAACCAGTTGATGCCTCTTCAACTTGGAGCTCTCCACAAATGCTTTGCCACATTCGGCACAAACGTGCACCCGCGGCCCGTGTGTATGCAAATGTTTGCGCATTGCAGACGAATCCCGAAAGTATTTGTGACAACCCTTGTGCGGACAGGCAATCTTCTTATCATTGCTGAACTGAGAGAAATCTGAGACATCCCCAGCAACAACAGCAGCAGCTCCATTTGCAGCCGAGTCTGTTGCTAAAAATAATTAATATAATACAATAATTTAAAATTTAGCTGTTTATTTCAAGTCAACTAAGGTCAGTCGAAATAAAAAAATATATTTAGATATATATCGACAGTTTAGCAAGGACTATTTAATAGTACACTGATTAAGAGAAATGAATTCAGCTCATCACAATAATTAATACTTAATAGTTCATAATTATAACTTATATTTAATAGCTAAGACTTACCTGAACGCACGATGCTGTAGTTTGAGAGTGTTGTTCCAGAATTAGTCGTCTCATTATGCTGACTGATCAGATCGCAATCATTATCGTTGCTTAGTACGGATTGATTTCCGATTGGAAGAATTCCGCTGGGATCGCTGCTAATCAGTTGACAATCCTGCGACGAAATTACAGCAAACGTTGACGAAGGTGTTGCTGAATTTCGCTTCGTTTGTTGCTGTCGATTATTGCATTTATCTGTTGCTGATGTTGTTGCTAGAGTTGTGCCACTTAAGGGTAGTATCAAATGGGGTTGTAACTGAAGAAATTGCTCCTGCTGGAATAGCAATTGTTGCTGTTGCTGTAGATGTTGCTGCTGTTGATTTAATACTGTCTCTGTTTTTCGTAAGTCTGTTTGTTCTGCGGCAGCATTTAAATAATCAATCTCATCGGCATTTTGCTCGGAACCAGAATATTCATCATCTGATGTCCCAGATGCCCACATTGTGACACTAAATTCCCCCTCCATTGTCTTGATTTGAACGAGTTTTTGTTCCCAGCGTCGACATTTGCCATTTTTTCGATCCATTATAATATCAACGTCTTTAATTTCCACCTTTTGTTGTTGTTGCTGTTGCTGCTGTTGTTGTTGCAACTGTTGCATGCAGTTGACCAAATCTTCGTCGTCTTCTTCGGTTCTTTTCGAGGATTCGTTTTGCTTTCTTTGATTGCTACAAATGAGTGCTAAATAATTAAAGCAAATAATTAATTAATTGATGAAATTCAATAACCATTTTTTTTTTTTTTTTTTTTTTGATATTTAGAGAAACCGATGAATTGAAATAAGTTAAAGATGTTATTTAACTCCATAAAAAAAACCTATGTATCTATATATTTACCGTCATTTAACTGCTGTACGTTTAATGTGTTTAGTTCATCCGTCTTTGGTATATCATCGTCATCGTTTTGAACTAATATACCATAATGTTCATAGGCAAAATTAGTTGGATCCATTACAGGCTGGTTTACATCAATTGAACAGTGCATTTACATATGTTATATTTGCATATGTTATATTTACATATGTTCTGCTTGCAGAGTTTACTAATTGTTATTTACATATCTTATGCGCTTATTCGCGATGCTTGCAGCGTTTCCTGAGCGTTGTTCGCTACACATACACATACACATATATGTGCTTATGGTATTTACATATGTTATGCGCTTATTCGTTTTGCTTGAAGCGCTTCGCTTACAATTTATTAATAGTTGTTGGTATTGCTTGTTTCTAAGTTTAATTTGGTAAATTTGTACGTTTTTGCATTTGGCGAGATCAAGAGATGTAATTAAATGTGGTCCATCCAGTTGCAGATATTTTCATGCGAAACAAAAATGCCAGCCAAATTCATGCAAAACACTCTACAAAAAAAATACGATGCTCTGTTATTGTGTCTGCCTGTGTGTGTTTTTCCTTTGGCAGGGTTTTTAAAAGTAGCTTTGCTTATGCCCTGTTGGGAGCCGAGTAGGATTAAAATTTTTTGTAAAATATTTGTGTTGAGAAGACAAACAATTGTGAACTTTATTTTGATCGCGAAAATAATTTAAAAGTAACTAAGCGAACAAAAATGGATGCGATGAATAACCAATGGTGTGACCAGAGTGTTAACGCCGTAAAACACCACGTTTTTTCACCAACAACAAGTACACAAAAACAGTGCTGATAAGCTGGTTGTTTATTTGCTTAATGGAACAATTGCGAAATTATGACAAATGAAACAGCTATAATCAGTTATTAGAGATCTATTATGATTATTAACATGAAATATTAAACGTTAATAAAGGAATTTAATGCTTTTGTTTTTGTGGTTTTGTGATGTAAAACGTCGGCAACATTTAGTTGATTATTTAAACACAAAGTTTCATATTTATTATGCTATACAACAAAAATTATGTATAGGAGCTGTAAGTGATTAATCTTAATGTAATATTAATTGGGTAACTAATTTAAATTATAACTATCACAAATTATAGAATCTTGTTAATTTCGTTAATTTTAAATAATTAATTTACCATAATATTTATTTTATTAAATTTAAATTAAAAAAAAACAATCAACCCAGTTTTTGATTATAAAATCTGGTTTTAATAAGTGTTTAAAAATCGTAAACAATTTTAAAATCACATAATATTAAATGTATCAAAGTTGTTTCATTTCTCCCAACGTTCCAATTACGCCTTTGTATTAATTATAAATCGCAAGGTGTAGCATGTCTTTTTTGGACGACTAACAACACTGCTTGCTGGCTGCCATCTTTTAACAGTTGTGCCAACGTGACTACCTTTTCCGGTTCAGGCGTTCACCATGGCGGTCGGCAAAAATAAGGGGCTCTCCAAAGGCGGCAAGAAAGGTGGCAAAAAGAAGGTCATCGATCCCTTCTCGCGCAAGGATTGGTACGATGTGAAGGCACCAAATATGTTCCAAACACGCCAAATTGGCAAAACCCTCGTCAATCGTACTCAGGGTCAACGCATTGCGTCCGACTATTTGAAAGGCCGCGTTTTTGAAGTTTCGCTGGCCGACTTGCAGAAAGACATCGATCCTGAGCGCTCGTTCCGCAAGTTCCGCCTGATTGCCGAAGATGTGCAGGATCGCAATGTGCTGTGCAATTTTCATGGCATGGATTTGACCACCGATAAATTCAGGTATGTGTATGTGTGCCTGTAGAATATTTAAATATATGTGTATATGGTAATAATAATGTTTATATATGTATAATAAAACATACAAAAGACAATCATGTGCATGCCTTCTGTTACCATTTACATTAACATTTTCCATTCTGCAAACAGATCGATGGTTAAGAAATGGCAAACGCTCATCGAGGCCATTGTCGAGGCCAAAACAAGTGACGGTTATTTGTTGCGTATATTCTGCATCGGATTCACATCGAAGGATCAACAATCGCAGCGTAAAACGTGCTACGCTCAGCAGTCGCAGGTGCGAAAGATTCGCGCCCGCATGACTGACATTATTACGAACGAGGTGAGCGGGGTCGATTTGAAGCAGCTGGTCAATAAGCTGGCCTTGGACTCAATTGCCAAGGACATTGAAAAGAGTTGTCAGCGCATTTATCCGCTGCACGATGTCTACATTCGCAAGGTAAAGGTGCTCAAGAAGCCCCGCTTCGATGTATCCAAATTGCTCGAACTTCATAACGATGGCGGTGGCAAAACCACAGAAGCCGTCGTCTCCGCCGAGGGTGCCGTCATCGATCGCCCCGAGGGCTATGAACCACCTGTCCAGGAGGCCGTTTAAATAACTACATTACACACTTTGAATTCCCATTTCAAAATGTCAAACAATTAAAAAACAAAAAAAGGAAATTCATATTTTGTTTAAAATTATTGGGTATTTTTTCTGGGTTTTTTTTATTATTTCTTTTCAGGCACTTTCTCTTAAATTTGACGGCCTTTTAGAAAGGTGAGTGTAAAACAAATTATTTTTGAAATTTCATTAATTTGTGATTTATTTTTAACATGATCTTATTTATTTTCCGTCGATTTTTTCCTTATTTTTCTAGGCTTTTCTAAAATTTGACGGCCTTTTGAAAATGGGTGAGTTTAAAATTTTTATTTATTCATATTTTTTTTTAACATGATGTTTTTTAAAATTATTTTTCGTCTCTGTACAATTAATTGATGAGAATCTAAAATTAAGCTGAAAGCCACAGCAATTTTGATCTCCCATCTTTTATCTATATTTATTTATTATTAATTCAACTGTTTTTAATTATATTTGCAGCAATTGCTGCATTTTTTTTCTAAAAATGGTAAGCTGTCTTTTTATGAATTTATTATTATTTACATTTACTGATGATCTTTTATTTGCTACTCTTGAATAATTAAATTGATGAAACTTTTAACCTTTCCAACTGATGAATCCCTATTTGAGTTAAATATTTTTATTTATTGACTGTGGTTATTAAATTCAGAACTGTTCTTCTATTCTTTTTCATTACAGAATTGCACACAAATTAAATTTCAGTAAGTTAAATCTGCAAATGGTGAGTTGTTTATATTTTTAAATATTTATCTTAGTTCTACTGATGATTTGTTATTTATTTGCTACTCTTGAAAATTCACTCTGATGAAACTTTTCACCTTTGCAACTGAGCTTAAATGCATTTTTTATAGTTTCACTTTTTCTGCAAGATTTATATCAGTATTTTCTATTTTTCAGATATATACTTCTATTGTTCATCTGCTCGCTCTACATTGCAAAAACAAGAAAGGTTTGTTAGTTGGCTTTTTTTTTAAATTGAAACTATTTTATAATGATGACAAGCTTACCCAGCTCGCTTTGAATTATCATGAAGAGAACTGTTCCAAACCCAACGCAAACTAATAAATTGCTGAAATTGGATTTATAATAATTAGCAATATAAATAAAATAAAACAGCTCATTACGCTTTATATACTTTTTGAATTACAGTGTGTGGCATGACTAGAAAAATAATTCCCACATTTACAAGTAAGTTTTTAAGAAATATAAATATGAATTAAATATGATGATTTATTTACGGATTCCCCATCATTTATGCAATAAATGACAAATCCAACTACTGAATTAAAATTATAATGTTTGCTATTTATATCTTGAAAATCAAAATTATAATAATTTATTTTGTTTCGCAGTTGAAATGAAACTTGATCTACTCCAATGACGTTTATTAATTTAGCCAAAGGTTAGTAAAATCTAATATATAATAATTAAAAATATTTTATAATGATGACAAACTTACCCAGCTCGCTTTGATTTATCATGAAGAGAACTATTCCAAATCCAACGCAAACTAATTGATTGCTGATATTGTATTTGTTATAATTAATAAACAAATAAAATAAAACCTGCTAATTGCGCTTTATACACTTTTTGAATTACAGTGTGTGGCATGACGAGAAAACTAATTCCTACATTCACAAGTAAGTTTTTAAGAAATATGCATGACAAGAAAAGTAATTCCTACATTTACAAGTAAGGAACTTTTAACCTTTCCAACTGATGAATCCCTATTTGAGTTAAATATTTTTATTTATTGACTGTGGTTATTAAATTCAGGACTGTTCTTCTATTCTTTTTCATTACAGAATTGCACACAAATTAAATTTCAGTAAATTAAATCTGCAAATGGTGAGTTGTTTATATTTTTAAATATTTATCTTAGTTCTACTGATGATTTGTTATTTATTTGCTACTCTTGAAAATTCACTCTGATGAAACTTTTCACCTTTGCAACTGAGCTTAAATGCATTTTTTATAGTTTCACTTTTTCTGCAAGATTTATATCAGTATTTTCTATTTTTCAGATATATACTTCTATTGTTCATCTGCTCGCTCTACATTGCAAAAACAAAAAAGGTTTGTTAGTTGGCTTTTTTTTAAATTGAAACTATTTTATAATGATGACAAGCTTACCCAGCTCGCTTTGAATTATCATGAAGAGAACTGTTCCAAACCCAACGCAAACTAATAAATTGCTGAAATTGGATTTATAATAATTAGCAATATAAATAAAATAAAACAGCTCATTACGCTTTATATACTTTTTGAATTACAGTGTGTGGCATGACTAGAAAAATAATTCCCACATTTACAAGTAAGTTTTTAAGAAATATAAATATGAATTAAATATGATGATTTATTTACGGATTCCCCATCATTTATGCAATAAATGACAAATCCAACTACTGAATTAAAATTATAATGTTTGCTATTTATATCTTGAAAATCAAAATTATAATAATTTATTTTGTTTCGCAGTTGAAATGAAACTTGATCTACTCCAATGACGTTTATTAATTTAGCCAAAGGTTAGTAAAATCAAATATATAATAATTAAAAATATTTTATAATGATGACAAACTTACCCAGCTCGCTTTGATTTATCATGAAGAGAACTATTCCAAATCCAACGCAAACTAATTGATTGCTGATATTGTATTTGTTATAATTAATAAACAAATAAAATAAAACCTGCTAATTGCGCTTTATACACTTTTTGAATTACAGTGTGTGGCATGACGAGAAAACTAATTCCTACATTCACAAGTAAGTTTTTAAGAAATATGCATGACAAGAAAAGTAATTCCTACATTTACAAGTAAGATTTTAATAAATATTTGAGAAATATGAATATGAATTTTATATTTGATGATTTATCTACGGATTCCCCATCATTCGTGCAATAAATGACAAATCCAACTACTGAATTAAAATTATAATGTTTGCTTTTTATAAATTTATAAATATAAGTTATATTTTCATTTATATATATTTATTTTGTTTTGCTTGCAGTTGGAAACTTCTGGTTTCTGGAAATTTCTTATGATTTGCTAATTAAAAACGTAAGTCAAAATAATAATAGAAAAATAAATAACTATTAAAAAGTTATATTAAATAACTGATGAACATTAAATCGGATTTGAATTAATCATGGAAACTCCTTTGTTTAAGATAGTAGAACTGATTAGCAAATTAATTGTTTAAGTTAGTTGTAATTAATTTGAAATATCTTAATGTGGATTATTTTCAATTGTTTTTAGCAACAACAACATTATTGTGGATATTTCTCTGTTTACAAGGTTCTTCTTTAATTGTTTTAAATCAAAAACAAATTATGATGACAAACTTACCCAGCTCGCTTCGATAAACCATGAAGAGAACAGTTCCAAATCCAACGCAAATTAATTAATTGCTGATATTGTTTATAAAAATTATTATAAGCTCCTTTACAAAAATCTGCTGATTTCTCTTTTTTATAGCATGAAGGAGGCTATTTTATTTCTAGCGAAAATTTACCGAATTTAAACAGGTACGTTTTAATATTAAACTAATAAACAAATAAATCAATTTGAATTATGATTTACCTACAGATTCCCCATCGCTTACACGATAAATGACAAAACCCCATCTGCTGAAATTAAAATGACATTTAAGCCATAAGTTCTTTATTTGAAATGAATACTTTATTTTCAGGCAAAATACATCCCAAATTAAATTTAAAGCAGTAGTTATTTCTTATGTATTAAACAATTAAAACAATTCCTACTGCGATATAGTTAATGAATAAATATTTAATTTACAAGACAAAACGACTGATAATAAATTTCTTGGTCTCTTTCATATACTCATGTACAATGTTTGGTTTCTTTCCAGATTTTTGTATTAGAAAATACCATAGTTGGCAGATAAATTTGCGGCATTTCTAAAAGTATTTTCAGCTGCAAATTTAATATCGATAATATGAATTTCAACTCGCTTTGGCTGCTAACAACGTTTAGATATACGCGATATAATCGATAGCAAGTAAATTGTGCAAGTTGAATGTATCGATATTCCATCTGTCAAATATCAGCTGTTTTCTGTGCCGCTGCGAGTAAGGCAACTCGACTGTTATAGTAACAGTGCCGTTTTGAAATATGTACACAGCAGTGGCTGTTAGCCCTAACAGCTTTCAGTTGTGTTACGGTAGCGTTCGAAGCTCTGTTAATTTCTCAGTTTTTGTTGCGCGAGGTTTGGCGAGCGGCTGTGTGTGATATTTTCAAGCGTTTTTTAATATTTAATTTACCGCATTTAAAAAATTGCACTTACAACAGAAAACTGTCATAACTCTTTAATGACAATTTAAAATGAAAATTCATATACAAAATGAGTTAATTAATAGATTATATGCACGAATTAAGTAACGGAAGAAAGAAGGATCGTGCCGACGAAATTTTACTTGACGAAATCAAGAGACATATTTATATATACACTGGAGTGTATTAAATGTATGTGAATGTACACACATGTAAAACAGCAGAAAATACTTATGCATACACACATATGAGCGTATCGCGTGAGTATGTGTCAATGTGTGTGTAACGTGTGGCGTTTTTGATCGGGATCGTCGTCATCGTCAGCGTCTGTGTGTATGTATACGTGTGTGTCTGTTCATATACATATGCTTTGTTTCTGTTAAGGTATTGGTGGCATGTGCGTTTGACGAGTAAAAGTTGACAAAAAAGAAAATAAAATACAAAACAAGTAAAAAAAACGTGCAAAAAAATACAAATCAAATCAAAATAAAAAAAAATTGTGTGTAACAGATATAAAAATAAATATAAAAAAATGTATGTATTACAAATCAAATGTAATATTGTTTTAGATATGACAATTTACATATGAATGTGCAAGTGTGTTAGTGTATATGTGTATGCGAATGAATATAAAACATACACAAAAAAAAATATATATATATATAAATAAAAATAAATAATTAAATATAAATCTACATATTGAAACGAGTGCCAATTAAAAGTTAAATAAAAACGCATCTGTTGTTTTACCGACGGCAATTACAATTTTCAAATCGTAAGTTTTTTTTATATATTCTTTCTAAATATTCAGTCCAAATTGTAATTCTTTGGATTCACACAATGCTGTTTGTTTATGTGTTTGTTAAGTGTGGGTTTATTTGCTGAAAATACAAAATACGAATCATTTTTCATATTCTCTGCTCTTTGATTTTGAGTTGTTTTTTTTTTCTGTGTTCGTCTACCTGTTGAAATTTTATCCTACAATCACGTTTCTAAATAGAAACTCGTTGTGTCATTAGTAGTAGTAGTTTTGTTGTTGTTGTTTTGGGTTCGCTTGTTACCTTGAACTAATAGTTAACCTTATTCCCTGCTGTGCACACACACATAAGCAGAGACCCGCACCTCATCAGGTACATGCGTATTTGTGTATGTGTATGAAAATAGACGAAGCAATGTTCGAAACTTCAGCATAAGCCCTACGCGCACACGCACGCACACACACAAAAACATACCTGAAGAGATATTGCGCTTGTTTGTGCTCGTTTTCCATTCTTTCATTGTCTCCTCGAAAGAGACAGTGATAGCAGAAGCAGCCGCGGCTCGGGCTTGACTCGGCTTCGTTCGGATCCGCATCTCTCCTCGTCTCTACACACTAAAAGCAAACAGCAGAAGAAGAAACATAACACAAACACACACATGCACAAAACAAATGCAAACAGTGATGAGATTGTTCTAGGAAGTCGTTTCATGATCGACTGGCCGTAGAAGACGAAGGCAAAGGCGCAAAAAGGCCTTGTGCATTTTTACTTTTAACGAAAATGATGACAAGTAGGACATCGAAAATACCTACATATATATGCTTTTATATGTTCACTAAGTGATCGTTATACTAGCCAGCAGAGAAACTGATAGTAAATACAAATTTCTGTCTGTATAAGTGTTTGCTTTTCCACAGTGATTAAAACTAGTTTGTTTTATTTTGTATAAATAGTTAGTTGAGAAACATACGCAAACAGCTGATTGTCGTTTGGAACTGTTCTTGCGGGGGACTACTAACTAAGCTTTTGCCGCTGCTCAGCAAATTATACATATTTATGCATCTGCATAATGGGCATGCATATTCCAGCATTTCAATTGGAAGTCTACTCTATTAACATTAAAAAAAATAGCAAATGATAACATAACATTGTAATAACAGTCCCAGTATAATATACAACATATTAAAAAAAAAAATTTTTTTTTTGATCAGCGTTAAATATTCAAGTAGAAAACAACTTATGAAAAAAGAAGGAAAATGCCACTAAACGCACTGTTTATAAGCGTGATGTAATTTTAAAATTCATTGTTTATACAGAACATTAATATAAGAATATAATTATAATCGTATAAAAGAATTAATAACTTATAAGATGTTGTTGGTTGTGCCATAAGACACAAATATTAATGAAAATCTTTTTATTGTTTGCAGGCGTGCACATGTGGATGGGCTTTAATGTAAAGGCGCATTAAGGAATTATTTGTTTCTGTTTTTTGTTTGTTTTCATTTTGTAAATCCGCCGGTAAATGCGCTTGAAGCGATATGGCCGGCAACTTAGTCAATCCGGTTATAATCCAACTGAAGCACTTTAAATACGGAATAGTAGTTGTTATGATGACGCTGATGATAACGTTATATTATGCAGCATTTAGCAACAGCTTCCCGAAGGCAATATTAAAATAAATTTCGCTCGCTCGCACTATTTAAACAATCTGGAAAGTGTCTGGCTGCTGCTGCTGGTGGTCGTTGGAAGAGTATTAAAACATGCCTCATACACATTCGCGTCATGGTGCGTCCGGTGATGATTTAGGCAGCACCGACGAGGTGAAGATATTCAAAGATGAAGGCGATCGCGAAGATGAGAAAATATCATCCGAGAACCTTTTAGTCGAAGAGAAATCAAGCCTTATCGATTTAACAGAGAGTGAGGTAAATTATACTTGTTGAAAATTAATTTCTTTATTAAATTATAATTAAATTACATTTATTAATTAAACATATTGTAATATTAGTAGAATATTAAATTTAATTAAATTACATTTATTAATTATTATTAAATTCTTAATCAATATTGATCGAATATTAAATTCAATACATTATATTTATTATAATAAATTTTTTTAACAGGAAAAGGGCAGCAAAACCGTGGCGAGGCCGGATCACAGTCCTGTATTCAGTAAGTGCAATTAATTTATTTTAATATTTATATTCTTTTTATCTATACATCTAAATACACCCACCCACACATACTTACATATTTATGTAAGTTAATAACATAGAAACATAACTGTTTGCTGCACTGCCGATCGCTAATTGATTTTTATTGTTATTCGGTGAGGAACTGTGCATCGATAAAATTAAACGCAATCTGATCGCCAGCAGTCTTTACATATTATTCGCCACCGACTGCGGCTTGCGAGAAAATAGTGTAGAAAAACATACAAATCTAAGAAAGAACTAAGCAATAAGATCATTGGCAGGCAACCTGAAAGAAGCAGAAGAAGAGCTGCTGATTGCTTAGCATTGACAAGCAATTGAAGCTTTAGAGTCAGGAGAATATGGATTGTGGAGAGAATAGCTGTTTTTATATAATAATATATCAAGACGAGTTTGACTTGCGGGCAAAGCGAAATAATTGCGCCAAGAGGAGCAGACAGGTAAATTTGACAACCACATGTCCAAGCGGCAGATATTGGAAGCAGGAGCAGACAGCATTACAGTTTTTTTTTTTGTATTACACTGAGGTGAGTTTGGAACCCTAAGAGAAGCAGGGCAGTTTACTTCTTGGCAATCACATAGAAGCGCCAAGAGAAGCGAGGAGAGCATGACTGTGTTTTAATTTCTTGTAATAAAAATTAATATATATACACATAAATATCCATATGTATTTATATATAAATACATTTAAAACACAGACATGAACGAGCAACGCATTGTCATGCACTGTTTTTATAAACAAACTCAAATGAGACAGGCGGCAAACATGTGCTTACATTTTGAAGCCACAGTTGTAGTTGTCGGGGTGGGGTGGATAAATAACCGGCTGCTGCTGCCGACGCCTCTGCTGCTGCTTTTGCCTCGGTTGCTTTCAGCGTTGCTGCCAGCGTCGCTTTAGCTTTTTAGTATTTGTTGCGTTCGTTTTCGTTCCATGGTTGGTGCTAACAAGGTGATGCAGATCGCCTCGTCGACACGCTACTTCATTTCTTGTTTTCTTGTTGTTTCTTGTTTTTCTGTTTTCTGTTTGCTATATTTTGCTTTCTTTTCGCCATCAGCGCGGCTTATTCGGAGCGTGTCAGTGTGTGTGTGTTTGTTCTTTTGAAAAGAACGAGTAAATGTTTGTATGTATGTGTGTATATCAATATGTGTATGCATGTGTTAGTGTATGTTTGTATGTATAATTTTTAAGTTTGCTTGCAAGCCAAATTAAAAGGCAAACACACACACGCGTTAACATATGCATATGTATGTATGTATACAAGCGCTTTAAATTTAATTTGTGTTGCCAGTTGATAGTTTAAACAGAAATAACCACTGATAACATAAAATTTGGATATTTATTATTGATGTGTGCACAAATATAACACTGAATATATACCTTCAGCCTATTTTCTAAAATGACGATTGTGACAAGTGCGAAATTATTTCCCGTTGCCTGGCATTTAATCTGTTATTTTGTATTAATAGTGAATGCTTTACATACATAATGCTTAACATAGGAATGTTTTAAGCGATCACTACTGCAAAGTTCACATTTGTACAGATTTTTCTTATTAACAGTGCATGCTTTAAGCATCTGCATACAACAATCAATACCTAACACTACACAGCACAATTCACAGGCACATAAATTGCACCCATGTACATTTGTACCTACTTATATATGTACATTTTTAAATACATATATACACACATATGTGCTCACTTTGCAGCAAGCGTCGATTGCGACTGCTAGACAGGCAGACAGACATGCATAACTTGTTAACAACCCGACGCCGCCGTCTACACATTTTTTTTTTGATTTTGCTGTTTTTTTTTAAAGCCCATAACAAAACAGTTAACGAGCTTTTTTACCTTTGGTTCCTTGACCACACTCTGTAGGAGAATTCTGCGGAACAATGTTAAGCAGAAGAAGCTACAGAAGAAGAAGAGGCGTAATCAGCCCAGTGGCTTATTTGAGAGGGGTTTCTGTGGGCGCCAAAATTAATAAAAAAAAAATATATACATAAAAATACTTACATGAGCTCGTTTAAATATTTACGTATATTCAATTTTAAAACTTTATAATTTGTTATATATGCATAATCCCTTGCACTTTAAATCGCGACGACCCTGAAAAAGTCTGTGTGTGTGTTTGTATGCGTGTGTGTGTGTGTGAGCATTGAAAACATTTTATTCATGTATACACAAATACATAAAAACATACATATAAGCGCACAATATACATACACACATGTGTAAGTGGTATGTGTATTTTGATGACAAACTCACATAAACACACACCTTCACACAACATACGTACAAATGCAAGTCGCACACTGGAATTTTGTGCATTAATTGGAATCGAATTTTTTGTAATATAATTGCAGCATTTTATTACATGTGTACAAATTTTATACATGTGTACAAATAATGTATTAAATGTCAGCGCTGTACTCAACAGCATTCGTCTTGCCTGAAAAAAAAATTATGTGACAATTTCAAACTACCTTGCCCACTGTGCGCCGATCAGTTCAACTTAATACTGAGTTTGCTTGCATGCATGTATGATTGTGGCCCTTCTTCAGGTTCTTCTTCTATAAGCGACTTGCGCATGCATCTGTGTGTGTGTGTTTTGTATTCATATACATATTCCGAAGTACGTTTGCCTTGCTTGGGTATTGTGTATCCTTGGAAATTAATGAGTTTTCGTAGAATCGACGAGCCGCTGCCGGCGTCGAAATTGCTGTGTCTGTGTTTGTAAGTTCTTGCTGGCTGGATGGCTGCCTGGATGGTTGGCAGACGCTTGTTGTTTCCAGAACGCCTGGATTATTTTGTTACCCACTATATATTTTTTTTGGGCTTTTCGTACCTTCGTGGCTTGTGTGTGTGTGTGTATATTCGCTGATTCTCATTCCGTGTTTGCGGCTTCCTTCTCCTCCTACTTCTCCTGCTTAACATTTTGATTTAAGAAGATATTTCCTTTCTTTTTTTTTTGGTTTTGTTTTGTGCATTGTTGCTTGTGTTTTTTTTGTGGTATTTTAGCGTATTTTTTGTGCTTGCTTTTCTAACAAGCTGTGAATTATTTAATAATACGACTGTGATATTTTCCCAATGTTAACTTTATTTTTGCACTGTGTGTGCATGTATATTTGAATATGTGTATATATAAGAAGAAGAGCAATCATCACTGGAAAGAATCCCTATTAATTCGTGCTTCTTCTTTGCCAGTTCGCTTAATAAATTAAAACAAGAGAGAGAAAGCTAGGAGAGAGAGTGGGATAGGGAGAGTTTGTAGAATTAAGCATAGAGAAATAAATGTCGGCCAGCAACTTACTTTGAATTCTCGAATGCTTCAATTAATTGTTTTAATGTGCGAACTATATGTAATACACACATAAATACACACACATCCAAACAACTGAACGAAGGCCATAGAGAGAGAGGGAGAGAGGGAGAGAGAGAGCGAGAGCGAGATATGTTCCTCCACATCAACGCTTCTACATAAATTGCCCTCGTTTACCTCTTCCTCTTCCCGCCATCCTCTTTCCCTCTTGAATTTCATTTCATTAATGTTTTTCATCTCTTCTAATAATATGCGTTTATTACTGCCTTAAAAAATTATGGAAAAAAAAGATTTAGTTTCCTGTTTTTAATTTTTTTTCAATAGTTACACATTTAATCGGTTCTCTCCCAAATTCCAGATAAACTCGAGCCGCATACGCCTACCTTCAATATGGGCTATTTGGTGTCTCCCTACTCATATGCCAATGGTGCACCGGGTGGGCTGCCCGTAACAATGGTAAGAACTCTCTACAAATTGTATTATTACATCAATAAATTGATAAAACAAAAGACAAGTTATACAGAAATCAAACACAGTCTACATTTAATAGAATAATGATAGAATAATAATAAAAAGTCATGCATTATTCAAAAATTGTGTAAATACTAATTAATAGTCATAAATAAATAAAAAATAAGTCATATATGCATTAAAAATAGTCTAAATGGTCATCAATAATAAATAAATAAAGAAAGGAAAAGTTATACAGAATCAAATTTAGTCGAAACGGTCATACAAAGCTATAACTAGCTAAAATAAAGTCATTAAAATATTTAAAACAGTCTAACCATTCATAAATAAATAAAAACAAAAAAATTCATACACGAATCAAAAATAGTCTACCCATAAATATATTAACAAAAAGACATAAAAAATAAATATGTTCTTAATTGGCATAAGGAAATAAAAAACAAAATAATGTTATACTTAAACCAAATATAGTGCAAAGTAGTCTAAAATAGACTCTTTCCCAGTCAAATATGTAACTGCTTTCTTTTCCCTCTCAAAAATAATAATAATAAATAAAATAAAAATCGCACATCC
Source organism: Drosophila picticornis (assembly GCA_035043845.1). Taxonomy (NCBI): domain Eukaryota; kingdom Metazoa; phylum Arthropoda; class Insecta; order Diptera; family Drosophilidae; genus Drosophila; species Drosophila picticornis. Next base: position 894,405 of record JAWNMR010000023.1, on the reverse strand, counting down.
CTGCGGCTTTTAAAATGATATCCGCACATTTTGCTTGACATTCAAGACAGCTTATCCATTGCCAAAAAAAAGAAAAAGAAGAAATACCATAAAAAAAGCATAAGAAGACTTATCGCTGTAAGAGCATTAGAATAAAGAATAAACAACCACAGAAATTCTTATTTATGATTGACAATAAAAATAACAAAAAGAGCCATATACAAGTAATCAATTTACCGATAAGTATTATTATTATTGAGACGAAAAACATAATGGAAGATACATATAAAGAATATAGCAATTGATTTTCTATTGCAAATTCCAGACAAGAAATAACGACGAGGAAATACTCTGGAACTGAGACAGTTAACAGTTGTATATTAAACAGTATATTAAATTTACAATTAAAAATTAAAAACAGTTGCTTAATATTAAATATTATTAATACATTTAATAAAATTATTAATATTAAATATTCGACATTTGTTTAATATTAAATTTTATTAAAATATATTGAAATTAAATATTCTACATTTGTTAAATATTAATATAATATTGAATTAATAAGTATTAAATATTAAATGAAATTTTATTATTGTTGGAAATGTTACATTATATATTTATATTTTAAGTTTGGGGCTGCGACCATATAAAAATGTCAAGGGATGACAATATTATACAGTCTACAATATACATTCTTATAATTAACAACAAAAAAAAGGGTAATTACATTTAAAGTCCTCTTTGAATGAGCGGCTATTAGGGGAGGGTTTTCTCAACGGTTTGTATTTGAATTCGTTTTTGCCCATCCTGACCTGAAATGAAAACTACTCACTGTGTGTCAATATCATATCACCATCATCATCATCATAAACAGCATTTGTTGACTACCCCCGCTTACTAATTAAAAATAACAATTCTCTACTATTTTTTTTAGAGTTTGAATAGAAGAAAAAACAAATCTAAAGCTCTTTTAATATTACTGTTAAAAATAGCCTTCGATTTTTTAAATAAACTGTTTCAATAGTTGGATTTGATTATCTATTTATATTTATTAGAGTTGTAAATAAAAATAGAACACATTTTGCATAATTTAAAAATAGAAAAACTTAAGTTTCGAATTTTATTATTATTGGTAATCGTTTTATTTAATAAATGCAAAAATAATAACACCACTTGAAAGGTGTCTTTTCTTAAATTGAAGGAACTTATTAAAAAAAAAATGAGAAACAAAAAAAAAATCATATGGAAAAAAGTAAACCGTTTTACAACTTATTTAAATTAAATAAAAATGAATAATTAATAAATTAAATTCAGTAAAAAGTCTAAAATTTAACGATTTAAATAATATAACTTATAATTATAAATTTTAGAAATAAATAAATGATTTCTAGAAAGTGCTTTTACTCTTTTGCGCTACTTTTCTTTGTCAAAAAAAATAAACATATATGTAAAAATATTGGATACAACTTTAATTTATACGAGTAAACCCTAACAATTAAAAATCAACAAAAATAATGATTTATTTTGCTCATGCTCATATAATAAATAAATATCGTAGTAATGCTGTTTATTTCTTCGCCTCTTTTTTGGCTAGTGGTGGGTATTATTTTGACCACAACCGTTGTCGATGAAGCACTTTCCGTTTGAGTTTGGGTTTTGGATTAGGAACGGATATAGATTCGATTTTGGCCAAACAACCTGATGCCAATTGCCAATTTGTTGTTGGTGTCAATTTAATTTTTGGGCGTTCAACCAGCGACAAACAAAAAATTCGTTTAATGTATTTGCGAAGGCAACAACTACAAAAAACAACAACAACAAAAACTACGCACGCAGACAAATAAATCCAAATGGTCAGCTTGCTGCTGCTTCTTCATCATCTTCTGAGCGCCTGAGCGCTTTTTTCTGTCGTTGTTGCTGTTGTCAAACATTAGTTTTGTGTGGAGCTTTGCGCCATTTCAGACAATGACAACAAAGAAAGGTTAAGTACAAAACACCGGCAGCAAACATCGTCTTAACCAAAAAAAAAAAAAAATGACAAAAACGTGCAGGAAAAGCAGCAGGCCTTTCCAGCCCGCAACAGGTTCGCTCCTTTGACTGGAAGGGGGTATTTCTTGGTAAGAAATTGCCCTTGTAGTAAATGCCCCTTTCCATTTATTTTTTCTGTAGATAGTTTTTATTTTGGGATTTATTTTTGGGATAATATTTATTATTAATATTAGAAAACAAATGAAAATTAAATTTATATTTAAAGTTGCACTTAAAATTATATAAAATGAAAAGTAATTATTATATTTAAATGCACAATGTTTTTAAATAAATAGGTAATCTAATTACTTTAAGTGCAAATTTAATTATTTTTATTAAATGTAAACTAAAAAAAAACAGTCAACTAATTTTAAAAAGATTTACAAAACAATTGTAAAATTTGTAAATTATAGAAAATTAAAAATGAATAGTTAAATTTAAATTCGCAATGTTTTAATGTGAATATTTATATTATATTTATTTATTTATTTATATTAAATATTTTAACTGAGTTATTTTATTAAATGTGGATTATCAATAGAATTTTAAATTGAAGTTTAAGTTGCTGTTCAAATAATTTTAAATAAAAAATAAATTATAATGTACAATTCCTAAAAGTGAATAGGTGTAAACATTTGAATATTTATTTATTTTTATTTAATGTGGACTATCAGTTTTTTATTCAGTTTTAAATATAAATTAAAATTTTGGTTTTATATCAGCTTTAAAACTTTAAGAATTATGCATTTAAAAATCGATTTTACTCTCTAGTTTGCTCTGAATTTAGTTAATAAAACAATTTGCTTTGAGACATCAATTTAAATAAAATACAGCGACCAATGAAGTATTTTAATTTAAATCTCTTTAATCGATGCACGGCGAACAGTGTTGCACAGTGCAGCACACAACACCCCCAAAAAAAGCGAAGAATGAGCTTTGCTTTGCTCCACCCTCTCCTCCACCTCGGTTGCTATCGCTTCGCTGTACGTCGTTGGTGGTGGTGCGTGTTGTTGTTTTTGGTACTTTAGCATTTCTCGTTCGTTACACATACACACACACATGCATACATGCAAACATATAGACGTCGTTGACTCTCTTTTGCTTGCGTTCCCTTTCTCACTCACGCTCTCGTGTACGTGTGTGTAAACATAATCAACGGATTCACATGCACACTACTACTACACATGCAGACACAGAGAACTAGCGTCGTTGTGTGCGTGCGTTGTTCCGCACAAAAAAAACCCAAGAAATCCAAAAATATAAAAAAGCGTGCGCCGACTAATACAACTACAAATACTAAGCAGCGGCATCATAGCAAAAGCAGAAGAAAAGCAGCAGCAGCAAAGCAGCAGCGAAACAAGAAACAGAAGCAGTACCGCAGCAAGGCAGCGGCAGCAGCAGCAGAGGCTGAAGAAGAAGCAGCAGCAGCAGAAAAGCAGAGCAGCAGCAGAAACAGAGAAGAAGAACACTGAGCAGCAGGCAGCAACAAGCAACAACCACCCAAAAGTGAGTGCCGAGTGCTGAGTGCTGCTGTTGATATGCCTTTATTAATGCGAGAGAAAGAGAGAGAAACAAAGAACAACCCCAAAAAAAAAAAAACAAATATCTTGCGCTGCAGTTTTACAATTTTAAACAATGGCGTCCAATTCCAATTCCAATTCTTACAGCATCTCCTTCTCCCCATTCAAGTTATTTTTAAAACCATTAACAAAAAGGGTTAAAGCAGAATAGTTAATGCTGAATATGATTTAAGAAAATTAATAAACTTTGCATTTTATATTTTCTCAACAATAGTGGTATAATAATAATAATATTTAATTTTGCTGTATTTTTAAGAACATTTCCAATTGTTGTTGATTTAAAAACAAACGGGCTAAAGCTAAATATTTACATTATGAATAATATAAAAATAAATAAATACATATATTACTATATATAAATACAAAAATATATATAAATATAACAAATCTGTAATAAATATTACGTTTTTATATACATTTATTTGGTGTTTATTATTTAATACTTATTATTTATTCTGATGAAAAATATTAGATAATAGATACGTTAATTAAAGTAGCAAACTCAAATTAATATTTAAGTAAACAATACATACTAAACAAATAAGTCAATTTGTACAGTTTCTAATAAAACAAGTAAGAGTGCTGAAGTCGGGCTCACTCAACTACGCTTTACCCTGAACTCAGCTGTTATATATTTCTAGTTATATTGGAAAATTTCCCTTAAAAGTTTTGCACCAAAATGTGAGCAGGTCCGCTATTGCGCTCTGCCAACAAATACGTGAATTTGCATACATACATACAAATATACGTACACGCAATCGTTTTGGGTAACGACGGTACAGACGGATGGACGGACATGGCTATATCGACTCGGCTGTTGACCCTGATCAAGAATATATATACTTTATGGAGTCGGAGATGTTTCCTTTTGCCTTTTACATACATTTACTCATTTTTAATGAGTTCAGGGTATACAAATATTAGATAATGGTTAAGATAATATTCATATATAATTTACAATAAATAAATAAATCGATGCTATTTCTGATTAAAAATAACAGTTAAATAATATAAAAAAAAAATTATATAGATATGCAAATCTTTGAAAATGTACTATATTACTTAAAGTTTAATAACAATAGTTAAGGACCATTTAAAGCACTCCCCACACATCCCATGCAGTAAGTTTCGACCTCTTCAACCTAGAGGAAAAAAAACCAATCAGCAGCAAATAGGCAAATTTCTGCCATATGGCTTTTAACCAAGCCAGGCCAAGTCTGAGCTTTTAACACATTTCAATTTTAAAACAACCACCACCTGTGCAAAAGTGTCTCATCAAGAGAAGGAAATGAAAGGAGCTTTCTGTTTCCCTCTGCAAATGTAAATACGCTGTTAAATGTTTAAGATCAAAACGATCAATGTAGTCTTCTTCATTCGTTTTTTGCATAGTTTCACTTCTAACGCATTTCCAGATCAAGCATAAGCATTCCATTTCATTCCAAAGCATTTGTTTTGATTTATGAGTCGTAAATAAATATGTATGCTTTAATTAGCTTTAAAATTATGTATATATAAATATGTACACTTAAAAAGCTGATGTATGTGTATATTTAATTAAATGCAAACATAGTTGATTTAAATAGCCTTTTATTTATTTAAAATGTAAAATGTGTTTTTCTATTTATAGGCCTAATTAACAGCGTGTTAACAAACAGCTGTGAATTAAAATGGGCGCTGCTCCCAATTTAATTTTCTATTTTAAAGAATATTAAATATATAGATTCAGATAGATATCAGCGCAAAATAAACGCTTACAAATTGTAATTGTAGCTACTTTAGTTTTAAACTTAAATTAAAAACCAAAAAAAAAAAAACAGCACAATCACAAATGACACAAAACAAATATTAAAAAAAACCCAAGCAGACGTCGGAACAACGCAGCTGGGGGAGGGGCTGGCAGTGTTGGATAGCGGGTGGAGGGAAAACGACGGCGGTAGCGTTGGCGGCACTTTTTATATTCGTTTAGCGGCGGCAAACATTAAAGACATATTTTCGGTTTCGCTTGCTTTGTAGCCGCTGCTTGCTGCTGCTGTCGTTGTTATTATTCTTGTTTTTGTTATTGTTGTTTTTGCAGTTTTATTCATCAAGCCACAAGTACGACAAAAACAAAAACATTGGTGATAATACGCAACAAAATTACAAATATGCATTAAACACACACACACAAACATTACACCAGCTAACTGCATATTTTTGTATATGCACATGTGTATACACAAATAAGCATGTATATATGTTTGTATTGTTGTCAGTTTGAATTTTTTTTTTGTTAATTACATTGAACATATAAATTTGAAAATAACAACTTGAAAACTGAGTTTGCAGTCGCAAGGCAACTGTTGTTATACTCCCCGATGAGAAAGATTTTTTTAAGCCATGCTGAAGCTAAATGATCTATGAGTAGAGTGAGGGAGTGAGAGAGAGCTGTTCTTTTTTTATTCACGCTTAATGCTAAATGATCTAAAAAGCGGCAAAAGTGTAACCGGGGATCTTAAAGCAATACAAAATAGAGAGAGTAAGAGGGGAGGAGAGTGCTAAGTGAGAACGCACTTTAAACATTGTTAGCCATACTTAAGATGCATGAACAAATGCATTTAAAGGAGTAGAAAAAGGCAGCGAGCTCAATTCGAGGGAGATCCTTTTCCATTTTTATCTATGCAGAGATCAAACTAAACGATTTAGAAGGCAGCAAATGTAAAGTAGAAATGTAAAGGAAGAGAGAGTGAGAGACGAGTAGAGCTCTAAATAAGCTAAGCTAAATAATTTAGCAGGCTGCACTTAAATTTAAATGAATTTGGAAAGGCAAAGCTCTGGTCAACGGGAAAGAGAGCTTCAATTTTTTTTATTATATATTTTTTTTATTCACTAAACCCACAGCTTAAATAAAACTGTCAAAAGAACGCTCGAAACAATTTATCATAGATAATTAAACATTAATTAATTAAATGATAACAAATAATTAAATGAAGTAGGTATAGAGAGTGAGAGAGAGAGAGAGAGAGAGAGAGTTTTTGGCCTTTTTTATTCATGCCGACCTGAAATTCTGTGATCTAATAATTAACGGAATAGATAATAATGCGGAGCAGAGAGCTCTAATAGAGAAAGAGCTTTTACCAGTTTTATTCATGCATAGCTCCGAACTAATTGATCTAGAAAGCTGTAAAAATGTAAAGCAGAAATTAAAAAGGAATGTATAGCTTTTGCCATTTTAATCCAATCAATGCACGCAAAATTGAATAGATAGATTTTCGACAACATTCACTACTCAAGCTCGAATCTATTTATCATAGATGATTATATAAAATAGTACATTAACATGGACTTTCAATTGATAACGTGCACGTTGTTACCAATAATGCCTGCTCAATGAGGTGGGGCAGGGAAAGACAGAGGGATAGAGAGGCTGAAGGGAGAGGGGCTAAGAAGTACACTGCATACTCCGTTCTGTTTACCAATTGTCCGCTCTCCTTTCCACCTCTCTCTCTTTCCCTCTCCCACTTCTTTCCATCCGTTGTTTATCTGTGCGCAATTCTGCATTGCCTGCGTCGGCTGCAGTTGCTGCCAGGTTAAGCGAAGTCACCGCTAGAGGTCAACAAAAGTCCAATGAACTCTGACTCGGACTCGAACTCGAACTATTTAAAGTGTGTAGTGTTGAAATGTTCTCATTACAGTTTCCATAATTTAATCATTTAAAGCTTTTCAAGCTTTATTGAGTGTGTATAATGTTAATGCTAAATATGTTACTCAATTTGTTTGACTTGACAGTTATTTAGCGCAGTATCGAAATCGCTTTTATCAATATAAAATAATTAATTAAGTTATCGAAATGCTGTCTGTTGATTTCTTTTACATATTATTTACCTCAATGTATTTTATCACTGTTATTAAACATAACATTATTAGTTTATGTTATTGAAATGTTATATTGATATTTTTTTTTTACATATTTACACAAATTCTTATTTGCAGGCAAATAAAATTGGGCTGCCTCCTTTCTTTTGCCACAATGGAGATCCGCTAACAACACCACCGCCCGCCCACTGTGGAATACCTCCCTATCAGCTGGATCCCAAAGCAATTGGTAAGCAAAAAATAATACTTTTAAATAATTACAACTTGTTGTTGTGATATGAAAACACCAATAAAGCAAATACAATAATAATAATAATCCCAGACAGCGCTTGGTTTTTCATTTTTATGTATAAATCTATAAATAAATATTTTCTGCTTGTTCTTAAAATTTTTTTACATATTATTTGAATACATTTGCAATCTGCTAAATACAATTCTGAAGCAGAATTTGAAGGCTAATCAAAATCGAAATGCTTTCACTTTTCCCTGTCTTTATAAGCTCTCTCTCTCTCTTTCTCTCTCTCTCTCTCTCTCTCTCTCTCTCTCTCTCTCTCTCTCTCTCTCTCTCTCTCTCTCTCTCTTTCTCTCTTCATCTTCCCCTCCCAATAATTACAATGCAAATTTTATTCCACCTCGAATTCGTAAGACTCAGCGTAAAATGACATGAATATGATTATTTGGCAATTGTGTGGAAAATTGCAATCATTGTTTTAAGTACTCACTTGAAATTCGAATGCACATATATATATAATATATATTTGGGCAATATTATGTAAATGTGACTAAGAAGATTGAAAATGGCTTTAAATGTATTTAATTATACATATACATACATTTAATGTTTGTAAAAGGTTTTATCAAATAATTCATTTTTGAAAAAGCATAAAATTAAATATCATATATTAAATAAAATAAAAATAAACAATTATATAAATTAAATATAAACCGCATAAATTAAATTAAATGTTTATTAAATTAGTCGGGAATCCATCGAAAATATGATTCAGTTAAAAAAATTCTTTAAAAATAAGGGAGAACTCATTAAATAATATATTACTAAAACGTAGATGTTTTTCTCAATAATAGATACTTAAATATTCTTTCAGTTTTATATTAAGCGACACTTAAAACTAGGTGTGCTATTTTTAAGGATTGTTTACTAATATTAAGAAATATATTTTAAAGCAAGTAGAAATGCAAATACTTATATGTATTTTAACAGATCTCAATAATCGAAATATAGATATATGTAAATATTTATATTATAATAACGGTCTTTAAGGTGATCACACCAATGATCGATATCAACATTATATGTTAAGTACTTAGTTGTTTGTTATGTTACAGTCGTAGTACTACACTAGTGGCCTGCTACGACATATAAATGTATATATATTTGTAGCACGCACGCTAAGCCCACTTAAAACAGCACTCGCAACAAACAATTAAAATGTTGAGGATCTCAGTTTTATATATATAGGGTAAGAAGAACTACCCAACAAACCTAACAAACAACAATAAAAAGTAACCCAACCGCAAAGCTATTGACTTTCTCACCCTTCACTTCCTTAGCTCTCTCTCTCCCTCTCCTGGTCTCTAGATACGAAATTCAAACAAATTATGAAATAATAATTGCACATGATGAGATTTTTCTTACTATGCTCGATTACGGCGAATAAATTCATATGGCATTCAATACGGCATTCATTCTGCCAAATTTCCCTCGCTTCAAAAATGTTTCATGGGGTTTTTTTCTGTTTTTTTTTTGGTGGTTGGCCGCTTAAGGGCTCTGTTAATGGTCCGTCTGTATGTCTGACCGTCTGGTCGGATCTAATGAGTACCAACGGCGTAAATAAAAGGCATGCACTTAAGAGCCTGCCTGGCGGATTACACGGCATTATGATCCTTAACAATGCCAAACTGCCATACTAATAATTGAATAACACAATAAAATCTCAGTCAGCTTCTTTCTACTGGTTTGTTTGCTTGTTGGTCGAGGGGGGAATTGAATAATGCCAAATAATAATTCATATGTTTGTGGGGGATTTTATATATGTAATTATGCGAGTGGCGTGTAATTTATTTGATTATTTTTATGATTATGCGTTGAAAGAATGTCCTGTTTTTCTTTAGCGTTTTAAAACCATTTGTTGAGTGAGAAGTGTGAAATTATTAAACATATAAATAAAAATAAATACACAAATAAAATTAAATAAATATTAATATATAAATTGAAGTTGATAAATATAAATAAATAAATAATATAAAATATTAATTGTAGAAAGAACTTGAAAATCTTGAGTAACATCTGAGGCGAGTTGAAATAAATATAAATATATAATATTAAAATATCTATATCCAAATAAATTTATTTATTAATTTATTATGAATTATTTAATATAATTAAATATAATCATGTAAGCATAAATAATATAAATACTCGTTTGCCATTCACAGTTCAAGCTTTTATTTATATATAGATATATATATTATATTTATATATATATATACTCCACTCAGAAAGAAGACAGATATTTTAATGGTGTATTTTGACAAAATCTGTTAGCGCTACATTATGATTAAACGCCTAATTGTTGGACTATTAGTAGTGCTGAAAAGGGGGCGTTTTTTCTTTCAGTTTTCACCCCGCAGCCTATTCAAACTGGAACTGTGAACGCCCCTTCGATTTTCCCTTTTGTCTTTTGTCTGTTGAATACCACTCCAGAAAAGGACCTCGTGGTGTGTGTTGTGTGTGTGTAATCAACCCTCGTGACCCTGAATACTGAGCTCTCTCTTTCTAGTTCCTCAGGATCGCAATCGCAATCGGCACATGCCTCTTTTTAGCAAAGAGATGAAATAGTAATGATATGCGCAGCTCAGCTTAAATATTACCCAAGCATTGCCTGGGTTTGGTATTTGAAACGGACTGTGCCCATTTTAAAGTAATAAGCCTTAATACAATTTTTTTCAGTGAGGGGTTGACAATTTAAAGCTGCCAAATTGCTATTTGAATTGTGGAGTTGACTAAATAATACTCTATATTTAAATATTATATCAGACTTAGTAATTGAGAATTTAATAATAATATAAAATCGTTTATATAAAAATTTATTTGTTTAGTAAAATAATTCAAGTTTCAAGCTTTAAAAGAATTTGTGCAATATAACGTAGTTATTTATTTTAACTGCATAAATTTATAAAAAATTAATTTGTATAGAAGAACAGAATTTATGAGTATAGAAAAATCAGTTTTAAAGATTTTTCGACTTTATAAATACTAAAAACATTTTTGTAAAACAGCAGATTAATATAATATAATAAATAGAGGATATTATAGAACAGGCGATTCAATAAATAAAGAAAAATAATTTTTATAGAACAACAAATATAGAAAAATCATTTCTTGCAGCATAAATATAAAAAAATAATTTCTTGTAGCAGAACAGACTTATGAATATAGAAAATCAGCAGGTTCCATATCGCAACACAGTTGAGGGTTGTCCGACGGCAGTAAGTGTATTCCCTATTCCCTTACATATATAGTATATCAGTATCACTAACACGGCTCGACTCATTCAACTTGAAATCTAAAATACAACAGAGAAATAAAATATAAGAAAAAACGCCTAATGAATAAAAAACCATGTTGCACACAACCACATAATAATGATGACATTCTTTTTGTCGTCACTAGAATTGTAAACCCGTAACCCCTACCCCTACCACTACCCACTCACCCCTCAATCCTGGTGAGGCGGCACACGCACTTCGCCCACGGCTGATTGCTGGGAATAGTCGCCCTATCCAGACCAGAATATAACCCTAGAGCGTTTTCTACACCCCTTTTCTATCTCAACCCATCCTTTCGCCCATTCTCATGTGACAACCGATTATTTTTTCATTTATTTTTTTTTATACAACCAACTTTGGTTTACTACAATAAAACTTGAAAATGACAGCAAATGATGACAAAAGGGGGAGCGAAAGATGCGACAACAAATTTTCAATAAGCATGAAAAGGACACGAGAAGAGACTATATATATATATATACATAGAGAGAGAGAGAGAGAGAGAGAGAGAGAGAGAGATTGGAGAAAGTACAAATCGCTTAATAATCTGATATTTACACGACTACTTTAAGCTCTATCTGTAGACAAGCAGACTGCCACCAGAAAGGGGACGAGTTTTCCTTCCCTTTTGTTGTTTTTTAAAGGCATTATATATATATATATATATATATATATATATATATATATATATACATATATACATAAATATGTCTCTCTCACTCTATATTTTTCCTATAGATAAACAAATGTTAACAAAAACGCTATTTTGAGTCTATTCAGTTTTTATGATATAAATAAGCTTTGCAATTTGATACATTAATTAAATTAAATTATATATTAGTTGTATGATTAACTAAACTAAAAACTAAAACTAATTCTTAACTATTATATTCAGCTCTCTACTTGCCTAACTTCATTTTAATACTTCATATCATATAAATTTTTCTTTTTTTTATAGGTCTTACACGTCCAGCTTTGTATCCATTTGCTGCCAGTCAATATCCTTATCCGATGCTAAGTCCCGACATGTCCCAAGTAGCATCCTGGTGAGTTTATAATGCAAACAAATGAATAAATAATATATTTATCAAATGAAATAAGTGAAAGTATTAACAGACTTTATGTATATCTGCAGTTTACTATTTATTCAATTATAAGTACAGATTAATATTTATTAAATTACATTAATTAAAAGGCAATGTTCAAATTAATATTTATTATATTTAAAATATTTTAAATATTATCAGACTCTTATTTATGTGTACAGATTCATATTTATTAAGTTATAATATATTAAATATAAATAGACTTATTTAAATATGAACAGATTAATTTGTTTTAAATTACATATTTATTAAATATTAGTAGTCTTATTCAAATATGTACCGACTTATTTAAATATGTAGATATAAATATTTATTAATTTGTCTACTATCTTCTGCATCTGATTTGATTTATACTTAATATTAGATAAAAATGATCAATATTAATGTGGTTATTAATTAATTTCAGGCACACACCGTCGGTTTACTCAGCATCTAGTTTTAGAACACCATATCCCTCCTCATTACCGATAAATACAACGTTGCCCAGGTGACTATCACTAGCCATATTTAAGTCTGATATATGTATATATATTTATTTTATATACATTTATATATTAAACTTGAATTTTTAGCGATTTTCCATTTCGATTCTCACCGAGTTTGTTGCCTTCGGTGCATGCCACACCGCATCACGTTTTAAGTTCGCATCCGGCAATTGTGGCGTCCAGTTCTAAACAGGATTGCGGCGTACAGGATAACACAACGAACAATCGATATTCAAGGTGAGATCTGCACATAAATATAATATAATAAAATAACATAATGATATATAATATGTAAACCATAGAAAAATATAAATGTACGGCAAGTAATTTAATTTAAATAATTAAAGGGGATTTAACTTTATCTTTTATATAGATTCATATACATATAATCCTTAATCTCTAAACATAAATGAGAAATATATTAAATTTTTATATTATTTTTACAAAATAGTTCATTTACAAATGTACAGATTAATATATATTAAATTAAAAATGTATTAAATATTTGCAACGAACTATTTCGAATATAGGGCAACATATTAAGTTACGTATTAATTATTTATAACATTTATTTATACAACAGCTTAAATTTCTTTAAATTAAATACAAATTGAAGCTAAGATTGCTGCTGCCTATTTTAGAGTATTTCTGAGTCGTACACTCCTGCTTAGAATTGCACTCTAGTTTTTGCTTACCTATTTATTTACAATTGTTTTGTTTTGTTTTGTATTTTCTGTTGTTTTTCTGATCCCCAATCGGCTAGTTTCACACTCGGTCATTAAAACGTCAATACACTCACAAATACGCACACACAAAATTTGAATGTGTGGGTGCATTCTGCTTACAGACGCCATATTTAATTTTAACCCCCGCTTCACACTACCCCATACATACGTACGAATTTATATGAGTGTATGTTCGTATTTATGTATGTGTATGTATGTATGTATGTGTATTTATGTACACACTTACATAAATATCAAGTTTGCCATTGGCCAATTGACGATTGGTTTGCGTCTGCGCCTTTAAAAATTTAAAGCTTGCAACCCTTAAAAAGGAATCATTCCCTTTTAATACATTGCAAGATGGAATTTAAGCATACAAAAAAAAAAAAAAAAAAAAATTAGAAGCAAACCCAAAGTATATTTTGTAAACTTATTTTAAGACTTGTGTTTTATTTATAAAATTTAAATTAAGTTTTTGGTTTATTTAGATTTGAATTTGTATTATTATTTCCATAATTTCATATTGAAATTGAATTAATTCATTCCTCTCTTGCAATATTTTTTGCACTCATAAAAAATGTTTTGCTTTATTATCAAAGCTGAAAGCAGAAATTTAGATTTTATCTTATCTGCTTTTTCTTTTAATAAAAACACTACACAGACACACAATACACACCCGTAAATAACATAAACAGGGAAATTTCCAATTGTTTTCCCTTAATACAGATAATGGAAAAAATTCGTGCAATAGATGGCGTTGCCAGTACATATCTAGCAACAGTTTCACAACAGTTTGCTTTAACGAACGGCAATTTATCAGTACTCCATTCTGTGATCTGGTGAAGTTTGTGAAATATTATTAGTTTACAGTTAGTAGTAGAATTAAAGCTGTAAATAAATAAATAAATATCCGTATTTATTTATTAGCTAGTATTAAGTAAGAACACAATAAATTTGAGTGCTTTTTAATAATTATAATAATATATGTTATAATTACGTTACTTTTACACGCATTTTTGTCTGCTGTCTTTCTTGAGCAGCTCTCACTCAGCTGTCGCTAGTAGTTGCTGGACACAAAACTAACTAAAACATTGCAAATTTGACATTGCACTCCACCTCACAGATGGCGCCACCTGCCCCTGCTCTAATTCTTCGGTGCTCTTACACACGCTTTCTCTCTCGCTTACAAACGCTCTCTCACGGCGCAAACCTTTGCTGCACTAGCGCTCGCCGGCCTCCCTCTCTCTCTCTGCAAGAGAGCGCGAGCGGGCGAGAGAAGGACAGAAAGAGTGACAGGCGAATAGAGTCTCGAATAGCAGTGCAAATTGTTAGCTTTAAAAGCCCCCAAAGTCGGAAGTAATTCGTCAAATTGATGGGCAGACAGTTTTATACTCGTTAGCTAAAATACCCAAAAAAAAATATATACAAATACAAATAAAAATATAAACTGTGTGCAAAGGAAAGACAACAGTTTCTAATTATAATAAATCTATTGAAATCGTAAAACGTTGCAACGCAAAAAATATTCTCAACATATGCTGAAAATCAAAGCAAAGCAAAACGAAATGTGGCTTTGAATGCATTTGATACACATGTGTGTGTGTGTGTGTGTGTGTGTGCGAGTGCCTATGAGAGTGCGTGTGTGTGCAATACTGTGAAATAATTTATTTAATTGTAAATTGCATAACTGTGAAATGCATACAACAATGCTTTAATAATATCTAATAAAAAAGATACGACTTGTCTGCTTTAATTAGAGAAAATGTATCTACATTAAATTAACATACACACACATACATACACACATATTAATTGTGTTTAAAGCGTCAGCCATAAATCAGCTCACACACACATATATACATATACAACAGGGATACCTAACAAACTTACGCACACAAGCACAAGCACACGTTTTATAGTTGGTCGACATCGGCAAAGAGACATTATCGTAATACAATCATAACAACTGAATGCTGTCTGTAAAGTAGAATGTGAAATTTGAATGGGCATATAATGCAGTTTGTGTTTTTATCTATCTATACAGTTATAATTGCTTTATTTGTATTTAAATATATAAATGTAAAATTAGCTGAAAAATACAACAATTAGGCAAACACTTTTCACTTTTTATTTACATGCATTGTACACACTGTTTAACCATTTGTATGTATGCACGCCTGTATACATGTATGTATGTGTATTTGTGTAGCCATGCTCTCAAAAATATGCTTGAAATCCGCAACAGGCAGGTAACAGGGTTATATTGTTAAGGCTACTGCGCCTGTCGCTCTCTCTCTCGCAACTAATCTTGCAAGTGGGAAATGAGAATAAGGGCAAAATATAATAAGTGTGCGAGAGAACTTTTTAAAAGAGAGCGTGAGCAAGTATAAAGAGAGGCATGCAAATCAATAAGCAGCAGTAACTTTATGCGGAACCGTTTGCTCTTAATATATTAATAGCCGCTGTGAAAATTAAGCATAAACATAAGAGCAAAATAGAGAGACAAATTTTATTTTTAAAGAGAGGCATGCGAGTGAATAAGCTTAGACTGCTTACATTTAATATAAAAATAGTCTTAGCTTGAGAAAGAATGAGCTTACAGGCAAAATGTTATGTTTGTGTGTCAATACAATTTTTTTTAAAGAGAGCGCAAGCTTAACAGAGCAATGCAAATTGATAAGCAGCTACTCTTTGTAGGACTGTGCGCTCCTAATGTGAATGGTGTAGGTCAAGAAAGAAAATAAGTAAAATAATGCATTGACTTAAAAATAAAAACAAATTGTGACATATGCAACAAAAAATAAAAAACAAGGATTATTATCTCAACTATAGCGCTGTTATGGATACAGCGAGAGCGAAGAATAAAACAGAAACTGCTCTCAACCTAGGAAGAGGATCCTTGGATTATAGAAAGATCTGCGCAGATAATAATGGAAAAACATCGATTGAGAATAGCAAGGAACAAGAAAAAGAACAGCAACCAAAGGACTTTTCTAAGCCAGTTAGAAAACTAATAGAAGATAATAATAATATAAACAAAAGTAATAATAATAATAAAAATAATAATAATTTTAATATTAATAATAATAATAATAATAATAATAATAATAATAATAATAATAATAATAATAATAATAATAATAATAATAATAATAATAATAATAATAATAATAATAATAATAATAATAATAATAATAATAATAATAATAATAATAATAATAATAATAATAATAATAATAATAGTAATAATAGTAATAATAATAATAATAATAATAATAGTAATAATAATAATAGCAATAATATGGATGCCAGAACGGAGGATCACATTTTCCACACCCCACAGTCTGCCAGTTCAAGTTTAATGTCCGAGTTGCTTTTGAGGCAACAACAGGATTTGCTGCAACAATGGTCTAAATTGGAGGAACCACAACGCAACTGGGAATTGGAGAAACAACAACAACTTTTGGCTACACAAATGTTGTATGCACAATTTCTGCAAGCGCCGCAATTAAATCTAGAACAGGAGCAAGAAAGAAGAGTTCATATCTTAGAATTTTCTGGCTTGAGCAAGTCTGCATTTGGAGCAGGGGAAGGAGCTGGCGGAGGAGGAGGAGAAGTAGCTACAGTCTCATCCTTGCAACAGGATAATAATAATAATAATAGAAATTTAAATGAGACCAAAAATCAGACTCCAAATCAGAAACGTTCCAATCAGGATATTGTATCCTTAAATGCCAACTGGCAAACCAAAATCAAGCCCACATCTAAAACAACGAAAAAGGATATTCAAACAGTAGCAAACGCTTCAAAATCCTATTTCTTTCAGGCGCAAAAAAAAGTGCTGTTTGATATTAAAAAGGGCTTGGAGCAATTAACAATGCTCTCCACACAGTTTCAGCTGAATTTACATGACAACTCCTCCAGTTCCAGTTCCACTTCCAGTTCCAACTTAGAGCTGACTGTGCAACGTCAGCTGGCCACAAATCGTTGCAAGATTGAGGCGATGCTGCTGCAAGTGCGCCGCCTCTATCAGCAGTGGAGCAGCGCGGAACTTTACTATTTGCGCAGTCTGCAGAGATTGGGCTTAAATCCGATTACGACCAGGAGCAATCAGCAATACACAGCCACGCATGATGTTATGGCGCTGGCAGCAATTGCCTTGTCCGCGGAGAGCACAGCTGAGGATGTGCCGGAGCAGCAGGCAGAACAGGAGCAGCAGGCAGAACAGGAGCAGCATGACCAAAACCCAGCACGCAGCTTGCAGGACATTGAGAATTTAATATTGCAGCAGGCAGCAGCAGCTGTGGTGAAGAATGGTTACAGTGAGAGCATAGCCAGCATTGACTCAAATCCAACAGAGGAGGGAGATGAGCAAGTGGAGCATGGGCAGACAGAAGACGAGCTGCAGCTGGAGCTTGAACTGGAACTGGAGCAGTCTTCACCTTCAACGCCGTCCTGCATTTGGCATAGTAAATATAATAGTAAAAATTCAGCCGAAATCAAGCCAGAAAATTTTAATACCGCCGCTGAAATTCTACTCGAATATGCAACGCTAGCAAAGCTGCAGGAAACGACGTCAGGCACTACAACAGCACTACAGCACTCCAGCAAAATACCAGAGAACCGTTGCCACACTGCTACCACCAATGACTCTGTGTATTTAACCGAGATACAATTCCCGCCAACACCCACAACCCCTCCGACGAGCAGCAACAGCAGCTGCTCCACCGTTACTGCCGCAACCGTACCGGCAACGAGTGCCTCGCATAAATACCATCATCGTCGCAAATCGAGATATGCGCGACGCATCGACACAAATAACCCAAATAATCCAAACATAATCCAAAATTCAAATTCAAACGCGGCCTCATCCTTAACTCTGGCAGCGAATCAGGAATTGAGTGCGAGCACTACTAGCTACAAGTTGCTCGCTATTTTGCCAAGTAGCTCCTCCACAACGGCACCACCTGTTTTTAGAGATGCCTCTGCCTCCTCCTCGACAGTTGCTGCCCTCCAGGAACGGGCCATTTCGGACATGTTTAAGGCACAGTTTAATGCACTGACTGCAGCAGCGGGCATTGGCGCTGGCGGGTGTCCTCCAGCAGCAAGTGTCCTTCATCCAATCCAAGCCAATCCGGCGGACGGCTGTGTTGACGGCATCTCCTCCTTGTCGTCCTTGTCCTCGGATGCACCCTACGATCTGAGCATTGGCAACAGGCTTAAAAAAATGTAATATAAATAAATATAATATAATATATAAGATTAAATATATGAGAATATGTCGATTTGATAGCAAACTAGCAAACATATATTTATATAGATATTTTTGTATATAAATATGTAAATAAATGTTTAAATGTTTTATAGATATTAAAAAAATATATAAAAACATTTAAACATATATATATATATATATATAAAATAATTATGCATATATAAATAGATAAACATTTATATATATTTATCAGACTTGATTAATAAATATTTGAATAAATAAATATTAAAATATAGTAAAAATGTAAATTTTTATCGAAACTTTTTTAGAAATATAAATAAAAATAAATAAATTGAATATAAGCACATACATAATTATTTATATATATAGCAGACTTGAACATTTTAAACTTAATATAAATATATATGCAGATTTATATATATATATATATAAAACAGGAATAAATAGGTGTTTCAGTAATTTATTTTAAATACTATTACTAAATACTACTCAGATTAATTTAATTTTCTTATATTCTAATTTAATTAATTAGTTCAGATTTGATTGTATTGTTATTCAGACCAAATTAAATTTGAATTCGGCAATTTATATTTTAAAAAATTCGAATTCACAAACTCCGATTAAATAATATTTTTTGAGTTAATTTTTTTTATTTATTTTTAAAGTTTAAAATAAAGTTTTTTATTTATAATATATTATTTATTTGTAATAAATAAAATAAGCAAATAATTATATATATATTAATATGCCTCATTTAAAAATTCACTTAATAAATATGGAAGTATACTTTGTAATCCAAAAATAAAGTACATATATATAATTGATATGCTGGTTTTAATTGCAGAAACTTGGATATGAAAAGCTCATCGAATGCGCAGGGAAATAGCAATGATTGTAAAGATAGTTCCAGTAGCGATAAGAAGAAGCCGCATATCAAGAAACCGCTGAATGCATTTATGCTCTACATGAAGGAGATGCGTGCCAAGGTCGTCGCCGAGTGCACCCTCAAGGAGTCAGCAGCAATCAATCAGATACTGGGGCGACGGGTAAGCTAACCGACCGACCGATCCATATATCTATATATTGACAGAATTAAGTGAAGCTCTAACAAAAAAAACATATAGTTTTTAGAGGGAAGGGGGAAACCAAAACATTCAAAGCTCTGCGAATGTGTTTCTCAATTGTTTCAGTGATCAACTCACTCAATAATGACAAAACTAACTGAAGGACTTGCAGATTAGAGGGTTCCCATTAAAAATGAGAAATAAACACAGCATTTGCAAAACAAAAAACAAACAAAACAATAAAAGTCTTTGTATAAATAATCAAAACTAATAATTCAAAAACAATTTTTAAGTTTTGTTTTTGGTTTTGTTTTTGTGTTTTGATATGGAAAATTAATGATGATGATGATAATGATGATGATTAATTTTGTAGTGGCACGAACTATCCCGCGAAGAACAAAGCAAATATTACGAAAAGGCGCGACAAGAGCGCCAATTGCATATGGAATTGTATCCGGGGTGGAGCGCACGAGATAACTACGGTTACGTCTCGAAAAAGAAAAAGCGTAAAAAAGACAGATCGACAGCGGATTCGGGAGGTATTGCACTAAAAAAAAAAAAAAAAAAAAAAAAAAAAAAATACACCAACAAAAAATTATGCTCAAATTTGTAAAACGATTTTCTTTATTATTATTCTATTACTCTCTATCTCACTCTATCTCTCTATCAATCTCTCTCTATCTATCGCTGTCTAACCGCATTGAAAATTTATGTTTTTCGTTTCGATTTCCATTAAAACTACATAAAAAAAACATGCATACAACAAAAATAACAACACACAACAAGCAACAACAAGCACATTATTTCAAATTTAGTACAACTAACAAATTAAAAATTAAAACTTAAAAAACGTAACCATTTTGATTGTAATTTGTGTAAATAATTAGCATAAATTTAACACTTGTAAAATAAACCAAAAAAACAAAAAACCCTCGAAAACCAACAAAATGAAAACTAGACTAGACTTAGACTTAGACTAGACACAGACTATAGTTAATATATATAAATATTTAGCCGCTTCTACGTATATTTTTTGGATTTAGAATAAAGCTTGTGTAAATTATTTAATTTTGGTTGATTGTTTGGTTGTTTTTTCTTTTCCAGACTTAATTATAATAAATAATATATGTTATTTTTGTACATGGTTTTGGTTAATGATTTGGTTTTGAATTCTTTAGAATGAAAATTATACATATATATTTAACTAATATGCAGCTTAGGGTTTAAGGAATAGACTTTATAATTTCTTTTTAAAGGTAATAAATTTTGTTTATTTTCGTACTTGGCATACAACATCTATAAGAAGGGAATCTGAAAGAGAAATACCCCATCAAATTCCACTCTTCATCTTCGTTTGATAAACTCCTGATTATATATAATTAAGAGAGCAGTTAGTATTTATTCTTGTAGGGCTACATACATCTACATATCTCTAAGGGGTTTCAATTGGCAATTATAATCATTGTAATAGTAATAATAATAATAATGAAACACACTCTCACGCTCACACACAAAAAAGATATATACACCAAAAATTTATATATACAATTATTGTATTTATTCAAATTGGCAAGCAAAAGTCCAAAAAACAAAACGGGAAAAGATAGAAAAAAAACAAAACGAAAACGAAAACTTCATTTTATTTAATGCTTTAATTTCCATAGAAATCAGATATATATGTATATACATGTATATACATATATATATATATATATATATATATATATATATACTGAAACTGAATATATATTCTCTGTGTGGACTTTCAATTGGCGAATGCATGCATACCCGAAACCGTCTACCAGATCGATCCGTCAAAGCTTTTCAACAACAACAACAAAAAAAACTACTACTACTACTATATTTTGCGCAGTGTAAAAACGTTTAAGAACCGATACTTTCCGTTACCAGCACCAAATAGTCGTCAGATAAAATAAAATCTATTAAATTAGCATGTAAAAGAAATAGAATACAAATAACTGAACCAACGTTTGATTAATTTGTTTATATCTATCTTTATTTTTTCAATATTTTCCAATTGCGCTTAACGCAAAAAAAAATTTAAAAAAAAATCGAAAAATACGAATATACAAACTATATATATTTGTCGCGTAAATCCCCTCGACACACCTCTCCCCCCCCCCTTGAAACCCCGCCCATGAAGTGGCATGCGCTGGGGCGCGAGGAGCAAGCGAAATATTATGAGCTGGCCAGAAGGGAACGTCAGCTGCACATGCAAATGTATCCCGATTGGAGTTCGCGCACAAATGCCACACGTGGCAAGAAGCGGAAACGGAAACAAGACGCAAACAGCAGCAACAACAGCGATGCAGGCGGCGGAGGTTAGATTTCCCTCTCTATATATACATCTATATATATTCTCTCTCTCTCTCTGTATAACCATATATATATATATATATATTATATATATATATATTGCATAAATAAATATATATACCAACTACCAAAGGAGAAAAAGGAATCTGATCCAACAAAATATCATCCTGATCTATGTTTGTTTTTTTTTATTATATAGATATATATATAAAAACGAAATTATGTACATAAATGAGAAGTAATTAGAAATACTTATTGTGGTCCAGGCTTTGCAATTGAAATCGAATCAGAATAAAATCAGAAACGATTTGCAAAATTTATAATTAAATATATAAATGATTTAGCCGACTTTTGACTACATAATATATACATATGTTTATATAAATATATGTATATAAATATGAGTGTGTGAGGGCAGTTTTTGTTTTCGGCTCCAGTCGAAAGAAAATCATGCAAAAAGGAAAAAATAAGACACATATGCATATAATCATACATCAATCGCTTAATCATTCATCAAGCAGTGTGAACTTTTTTCTTAGAAATGAAGTGAATGTAAAAATGAACATGAATATGAATATACATAGAATGTAAATTTGTATTTAATTAATTACATCGTTTAGTGCATGCGTATATGTTTTGTATGTATACGCAAAAAAAAATATTAATAAATAATTAACTAATTAACAGTCGCTTTATTAGTAATTAGCTGGTGTGTGAATTAGTCAAATAATTAATAGCTAAATTCCACTAATAAATTAATAATAAATAATTTTCATAAATATAAATACAAAAATAACAATTAAATATAAATAGTTTTAATTGCTTTTAATTATTATTTATTTTACATCTATTAGAGGAAATACAATTTAATAATTAAACATAAAATTCTAAATAGTCTTAAACGTTTATTTAAATATTTATCAAGTGGAAACTAGCTATAGAAAATAATAATAATAATAAATAACTAATTATTAATTGCCGTAATTAAAATGTAAAATTAATTTGTGAAGTTGTACGTGTAATAAGAAAAGGTTACAGCTATAAATTAATTCCTAATATATGTATGTATTGATCAATTGTTTTTCTGTCCTCATTTCTTGTAGTGTATATCTCTCTCTCACTCTCCTCTTCTCACTGTGTATGTGTGTGTGCTTCAGACTTAATTAAATTTAGCTAATACAGTGATTATATTGAATGCTTCTCTGCGAGTAAATGTTCTGCTGCCTCCAAACAACAACTTACTAACAAAACAACTACCATATTATGCCCATTAACCAATTAATATTATATTCAACTATTCTCACATTAAACATACGAATATTATTTATTCTACCAGGCAACAATATGAAAAAGTGTCGAGCGCGTTTTGGTTTGGATCAGCAAAATCAGTGGTGCAAACCCTGCAGGTAAATTATCTATTTTGTTTAAACAAAAAAATATTTATTATCATTATTTACTGCATTTATTGCGCTTATGTCTCAATTAAATATTACATAAAATGTACTCATGTAAATTTCATTAATCTTAATTAAAGCAGTGAATTAACTGTCAATCAGCCAATCGATCATCAATCATAAGCGCAGTAAGAAATCCTCTATGTACATACGATAAAAAAAACATTCAAGCGTACATCTATATTAGAGTTGTACGTGGTAAAAAATAAAAACTAAAGTCTTTTAAATTTACAGTTAAAAGTTAACAACTAAAAATTCATAATTAAATATTCACAATTATATGTGTAAGCCAAAATCAACTGTCCCTATTTCTCTCTCTCTCTCTCTCTTTCTCTCTCTCTCTCTCTCTCTCTCTCTCTCACTCTCTGATAGCTGAAAAGTAAATTTATTTATATATATGTATATATAATAAATAATATTTGATCCATGATATATACATATATCGCCTTAGTCACCCAATTTTTTTTATATATTACGCTCAATTAATAACTGATCAAGATATTATATGCTATTTAATAATTGAATTATTTGAAATGATATTCAAAAAGCAACTAATTGTGAAAATTGACAATTTGTGGCATCATTTTTATTTACTCTGCCATTCTGATCTGATCTGTTTCTATTTTATGTTAAAGTAGGGTTTTTAGTGGGAGCAGTAAAATAAATTTAAATTCAAATATATAAAATCAGGTTTAATTCACATATATCCATTAAATTCGTATGTCTATAATCGGCAATATTAAAACTCTGGCCCAATAATTAAATATTCATAGTCTTCGACTATATTCATAGCATTTATTGCGCTTATGTCTCAATTAAATATTTAATAAAATGTACTCATGTAAATTTCATTAATCTTAATTAAAGCAGTGAATTAACTGTCAATCAGCCAATCGATCATCAATCAGAAGCGCAGTAAAAAAAAACATTCAAGCGTACATCTATATTAGAGTTGTACGTGGTAAAAACTAAAATTAAAGTCTTTTAAATTTACAATTAAAAGTTAACAACTAAAAATTCATAATTAAATATTCAAAATTATGTAAGCCAAAATCAACTGTCCTCTCTCTCTCTCTTTCTCCCTCTCCCTCTCTCTCTCTCTCTCTCTCTCTCTCTCTCTCTCTCTCTCTCTCTCTTACTCTCTGATAGCTGAAAAGTAAATTTATTTATATATATGTATATATAATAAATAATATTTGATCCATGATATATACATATATCGCCTTAGTCACCCAATTTTTTTTATATATTACGCTCAATTAATAACTGATCAAGAATATTTGCTCTTTGAAAGCATTTTTAAATTATATATATATTGCAGGCAATATTATATGCTATTTAATAATTGAATTATTTGAAATGATATTCAAAAAGCAACTAATTATGAAAATTGACAATTTGTGGCATCATTTTTATATACTCTGCCATTCTGATCTGATCTGTTTCGATTTTATGTTAAAATAGGGTTTTTAGTGGGAGCAGTAAAATAAATTTAAATTCAAATATATAAAAACAGGTTCAACTTAAATATATCCATTAAATTCGTATATCTAAAATCGGCAATATTAAAACTCTGGGCCAATAATTAAATACTCATAGTCTTCGACTATTCAATTCTGTGACAACTCTAATATAAATGTGTATATTATATATATAAATGTATGTATTATAAAGACGAAAGACCCAAACTAAAACCCTTCAAATTATATAATTCCATTAAAATTGTTGTATTTTATATATATAAAGTAGACAAAAACACAAACACCTTATAGGTATTCCACACATCATTATCTACACCACATACCTTTTTGAGTCGTACCAGAAATACACATAAGCACACATACACACATATATATACATATATATATACATATATAAATATATATATATACATATATAAATATACATATATACATATATAAATATATATATATACATATATAAATATATATATATATACATATAAATATATATACACAAATAAATTGGTAAAACTAACGAAAAAAGGCCATTTTGCATGCAAAGCAAAAAATTAAAAACTAAAAATGTGCTTGCTCTCTCCTACCTGCCACCATGCTCCTGCCCCTGCACAGGACCAAAGATCTTATTATAATTTGTAAAATATATATATACATATATATATATATCAAATATCTGAAGAGTGAATCTTTAAGTGAATATAGCAACTTTCCCCTTGACTTCTGCTGATAAGGGTTTTCTTCAATGGGAAGGAATATTTAAGTAGAACAATTCAATAAGCTTTTAAATTTAGAATTTAAATTAAATGTGTCAGACATTCAATATTTAAAAAATCCTGTAAATCCCCGTCGGATCCCTCAGAGTATATAGATTTGCAGAAAATGTATTATATACATATTATTATTATTTATGTTATAGGAACTTTTGATTGATCATATAAGTTTGTATAATTTCCAGTTTTTCTAGGATAGCGCAAATTTACAGAGTTCTTTCTCTAAAGCTATAAGATACAAAGTTGGTAACTGTGGACTGTACTGAGACGATTTCTGTATACTGTAGAAATATAGTCTACTTACACATATTTCTCTCTGGATTTTTTTTGTAGTAATAGCTAGATTGCTAGATGTTCCACTCGATTGTTGGATTTTCAATATCAGTTTATTTATTGTAAGAGGAACTTTTTAGTTTTCTTCCTTTTTTTTGGTTTGGAATCATTTTTGGGATATGTTTCTAGGATAGCGGCCAATAGCTAGAGAATTAATTATCGTGGAGCAGTTTATATTTCGAAAATTGCGTCTCAAATCAAATGTTTATCTGCAGAAACAAATAAATTTGATGGTCGTTCTTTTTCTAATAACTAACTATTGGATGAATTGTTGAAAAGTTTACCATTTTCAAATGATGCTTGCATTAAAACGATCCTTAATTAAACACACGCACACAATATACACACAGCTACTCTGAAACAAAAAACAGAATATTTTGAGCGCTCTTTTGTTATAAACTTAATCCTTTAACTACTGAATTAAATTATTAAGCAAATCTCTTTGAACCAACTTAAAAATTGCTCTCTCAAACTCTCCAATTACCAACTCTCAACTCTGCAATTATCAACTGTACAACTGTCAACTCTACAAATCTCAACTGGAAACACTCCAAATCTCCAAATTTTAATTGTGAACTCTGCAATTATGAAATTACAACTGGAAACTCTCCAATTACCAACACCTCAATTATTACCTGGAAACTCGCCAAATATTAATTCTCGAAAACTAAATTTTAAACTCTCCAAATCATAAATGTGAACTCATCAATTATGAAATTCCAACTGGAAACTCTCTAATTACCAACACCTCAATTATCAACTGGGAACTCTCCGACTATCGACTGAAAACTCTCCAAATCTGCAATTAACAAACTGTGAAATCTCCAAATTATAAACTCTCCACTCGAAACTGTCCACTCTCCACTCTCAGTCCCAGTGTTGGCTTGAGCAGCAGCAGCAACATTGGCGGCATACTCACTCACACCACAGCCGGTGGCATGGTAGGTGTTGGTGGCATCGGTATTGGTGTTAATGTGATGAATAGCATAAGTAGCATAGGCATGCTCAATCCGGCGACGACAACGCCAACGACGACGGTCATGTTGCCCAATTCGTCGTCGAGTTCCTCATCCTCATCGACATCCTCTTCGCATACGACGCATCTCCAAATGATGGCCAGCACTGGCAATGCCACAGCAGCACCTTTAAATGGAGGTGGAGGAGGAGGAGGAGGAGGAGGAGGAGGAGGAGGAGGAGGAGGAGGAGGAGGAGGAGGAGGAGGAGGAGGAGGAGGAGGAGGAGGAGGAGGAGGAGGAGGAGGAGGAGGAGGAGGGGGGGAGGGGGTGGGAGTGGCGCCTCTGCCAGCAATCAACAGCTCTCGCCCCAAGCGCCGCCAACTTATGTAAATTTGTAAAAAAAAAAAATATGAGATAAAAGAAGATCAACATCATCCCTCTTTCTCCCCTGCCCCACTGCCCCATCCCCCTCAAATGGACGGTCAACATGCAACATGCATTGCACACCTAATTAAAAATCAGCTCGAAGCGAGGCTGGCGTATCTCAATCAGCATTTAAAAAGCCAGTAAATAAATAAAATTCTACAATTACAATTATTGTTGTATGCCAATAACTAAAAAAAGCAAAAAAAAAATAATTGCATATAAAAAAAATTGTTATGTCCTTTGCCAAACAAAAATAAATAGGCCGCATTAGCAACAATGTTTTGGTTGTTATTTTATCTATAATATAGTATCATATAATATTTAATATTTATTTAATATTCATTTAATATAGTTTTTATCAAGAGCACATTAAAATCAAAGAAAAAATTGATTTAATCTTTGAATGCAGTCGGGTTTCCCCAGCTTTATTTATTTTAATTGCAAATTTCCGTATTTTATTAAGTTAAATACATGCTTCAGCATCTTCAAATATAAATCAAATGCAAAATTTTTTTCCATTTTTAATTATTTTAATTTAAAATCTGAGGCTTTAAATAATTTAATAACAAATATCAGCTGTTTTCATTTAAAGCCAACTTATTTATTCTGTCTATTTCTCTCCATTTACAATTTGATTCGAAGTTCGTTTTACTTTTCTGATAGACTGAAAAAAAATAAAGAAACAAAAAGGAAAATATTGTAATGAAATTAGACTAATTAAATTGTGCTGATGCGGCATTTAAATATGACTTTTATATACATGTCGTATACATATACAACTGATTCCTAATTACTTCGATGTACATACAAATTTTATTTGCTGTTTTATAAACCAAAGTTTGTTGTGTTGTATATATCTATAGTTATTGAAGGCCTATACATATATTTATATAATTATATATGCAATTATTTGGGGCATATATAAATAATATAAATATTTATATATTTGCTTATATATTTATATAAATATATCATTGATAATTAATTCATTAATTAAATTGAATTAATTAAACAATTCCACTTACAACGAACTTTAATTTAAATTTTTAGCTAGAGCGGTTTGATATTGTTGTTGTTGTCGTTGTTGCTGTTGTTGTTGCAGTTGTTTGCCTTTTGTTTTTTTATCTTTGAATTTTGTTTCTTTAACGAACAAGTTGTTTTTATATTTATTGTTGAATAGCCAACAATTTATTCTAATTTAATATTCGATTCCTACGAGTGAGTTGAATGTGTTTTTAATTTACGGTTTGCTTATGCTCCCAACTAACTAAATATTTATTTACATATTTATTTCTTTTGTTGTTGTCTAAAAATGATTCTCGTGTTTTTCGAATTGGAATGTTTGGAGATCACTGCGAATGGTTTTCAATTTACCTCAATTGTCCGAGTTTGTTGCCTTTATTTATTTATAATTAAGTTTGAAGGCGGATTTCAATAATTAAATCATTTTTAAGAATTGTTAATTTCTCAAATAGATATATTGAAACCCTTAATATAGAAAATGAATTCCTAAATATACATTAATTACAATAATTGATACGGACAAAAAAAGAAGTGGTTTCTTAAATATATATATGCAAATAATTGCTTTAATGATGAGAATAATGCAATCCGGTTTATTTATTATGTCTTTCGCGACTAATCTTTCTAATAAATATAAGAAAGAATTTTGTTTCCTTCTTGTTTTGAGATTTTTATTGCCTTTTTTTTTTTAATTCCTGCATGACGTTATTAAAATAATAAACAGGAAATATATATATATATAATATATGGAGAGAGGGCCCAATTAATTGACAGAAAACAAGTTAAAATGTATTTTATTATTTGGCATTTAATTTTCAATTTAAAATGCGGGAAATATCGCGAAATAATAAATATATATTTAGACAGTCAATGCAGAGCTTTAACATGTATCGCTTTGGAGAGCACCCATATACGTTTTGAAAAAAGGAAAACAAAAAACGGATCGCTTTTGATTTGATTTTTTAACGTAGCATTTTTTTTATTGCACGATTGAAAAATGTATTTCTTTAAGCATGCATTTACTTATTAATTTATCAATCAAATCTCAATGGTCACTTTTTGCATTTGTTGTGTGGAATGCCTTATACATATATACGTATTTGCATAGAGCACCCTTTAAATAACGAATTTTCCACGCTGAATTCAACTAATTAAGCATTTTCTCTATACTTCTCTATTTTCTCCCTTTCTATATGTTTTTTTTATATTTTTTTTTTCGCATGACTAGACGCAAAAAGAAATGCATTCGCTATATGGAAGCGCTAAATGGAAACGGCGGCGGCAGCCACGAAGATGGCAGCGGCATGGATGACACTGGAAATCTGAGTCAGATGAGCGACGATGACGAGGACGATGATGATTTGATCGGT
Organism: Drosophila picticornis; assembly: GCA_035043845.1. NCBI lineage: Eukaryota > Metazoa > Arthropoda > Insecta > Diptera > Drosophilidae > Drosophila > Drosophila picticornis. The sequence goes on along the minus strand of JAWNMR010000023.1, from coordinate 864,627 downwards.
GGCGCCGGCGACATTAGCTGCGGCAGCGGTGACGAAACCGAAACAACAACGACGATGGCGACGACGACGAATAAAATACCGGCGGATAACGAGGACAACGAATCAATGAGTCAATCGCTTTCCAGTCCAGGCTGTTTGAGCGGCCTTTCCAGTCTACAGAGTCCCTCGACAACGGCCAGTTTGGCCAGTCCACTTAACACGAACATGTTAACTAGTCCAGCGACGCCAGCCGTCGCCAGCAGCAGCAACAGCAGCAACAACAATGTGCTCTCCCTCTCGCTCTCACTGGCAGTAGCTGAGAACAACAACAACAGCAGCAACAGTCAACAGCCATCAAGGTTAACAGCAATGGCGGGCACGACTTCCAGCAGCGGCGGCTCTTCGTGCAGTAGCCTGAACAGTAGCAGAAATACCCCGAATACCTCAACTACAACAACAGCAGCAAGCACTGCGTCCCCGGGGACGTCTGCAGCAGCGTCAACGTCAGCGTCGGAGCGCGCCGTGATGCTTGGAACACGCTTCAGCCATTTGGGCATGGGCCTCAGCCTGCAGGCAGTAGAGCAGCAGCAGCAGCTGTTTCCAGCTGCTAATAGCAGCAGCAATAACAGCGCCAGCAGCAATAACAGCGCCAACCACAATAACAGCAGCCTTCCAGCTACGAACGGTTTTAGCGGGTACGCCTGCTTAAAAATAACACCGCCATCAGCAGCGACTTCACTGCCGCTCGCCGCTGCCAGCAGTTTGCACCGCAATCCAATTGGTGCCAATCCGCGGGACATAAACAATCCACTGAGCATTAATCAGCTGACCAAGCGGCGAGACGAGCACAACAATATTGCATTAATCGCTGAGGCGCAACAACAGCAGTCAATTTTGCGACACAATCCCTATGCGCATCATCAACAGCATGCACACCAGCACACACATGCACAACAACATCTACATCAGCTTCCACATCAGCATCCACATCAACATGCGATCGTGCATGCTCATCACTCATTATTCGGCAGCAGTCTGAGTCAACATTTTCAGCAACAGCTGTTAGCAGCCTCTAACAGCAGCAGCAACAGTAACGTTAACAGCAGCAGCGGCGGCGTCAGCTCAGTTAACAACTCTGTCATTGTGCCAGCGATCGATGCGCCGACGTCTTTGACAAACATTAAGCGTCGAAATGCAAACGATCCGCCGCCTGCGACGGCCAATGGCAATGCAGCTGAAACGGGCGCCATAAGCGTTTCATAGCAGGCTGAAATATGCATAATAATAATATTATCAACGTGCAATAAGTACAATATTCTCTACCACTCTCTCTCTCTCTCTCTCTCACTCTCTCTCTCTCTCTTTCTTTGTCTGTCAAAGCCATCGTCATAACGTGTAACATGTGGCCATTAATATTAATTGGAAAAGTGCCAAAAGCTACATGTATACCCTGTATGTATGTACCTTATACTCGGTACACCATTTGTACATCTAAAGGCCAGCAAACGAATTTAGTAAGCAAAACAAACGAAAAACGAAAAAAAATCAGTGTGAACTAGTCCTGCTGAACACACACACACACACATGCATACATCTAAAAAAATTAGCTAGAGCTCTGAATATAAAATAAACGTTTACCAATATATATATATATTTTTTATTTTTCTTTACATGAATATCATATATATATATACATGCATACACACAAAAAACATTATTGAGCAATTTTTATTGAATGCTGTGCATTTCATTAACAAGTTTTTTGTACATTTGTAATTGGTTTATTTTTGACAGTGTTTTTTTTAACAAGTAAAGCAAATTGAAAGTGCTATAGTTATTTTTTTCTCTTTGTGTATTTGCATCAATAACAACAAAATGTATTTCCAATTGCTTCCAAGGCTTCCAAGATGTGTACACATTTCCATTAATGCTAGAACCGAAAAGCTCAGTTTCATTTCTTTAACAAAAGCTTTAATTTTAAAACTTTATATATGTACATATACACACACACATATATGTAAAACTCATGTTTATAAAAAAATTTTGTTTACTTGCGAACACTCAAAAAATGTAATATAACATCAAATTAAATAAAAAAAAATTGTTCTTAAAACCAACAGTATTATTTATAATTTGTATCAAATATGTAAATATGTATGTATTTATGTATGTGTGTGGATATATTTGTGTAAAAAAAAATAATTAAAAAAAAAATATTCGAATTTATTGACATAACTGGACCTGATATAGCTGCTATGGCAGATTAAGTATCCGTGTGTCTGTCTGTCTGTCTAATACATACATACATAATTTTTAACGGTAAAAGAAAAAGAACAAATATTTTTTTAATTTCTCATTCCTTTTAATCCCTTATTTTATTGTATTTATTTTTTGTTTACTTATTTTATTAATTCTTAAAAGTCACTGCTTCTTTTTGTTACGTGTATGCATGTAGCTTAGTTATTTAGGTGAACCAATTGGAGAATGAATCAGAAAAAGAAAGAAAAATAGCTTTCAATATTAGCTTATACTGGAATACACACACTCACACATATGTATGTATTTGTATGTATTTGTGTGTGATCATATAGATATGTTAACATTTAGCATAAGCGTTTAACACTAAAGTTGTGAATTTATATTAAATGTGTATGTAAAAAAACGAAAAGCCAAACATTCAACGCAGAAAACAAGTATAAATATAAATATATAAATGCAAATGTAAATGTGAATTTAATTAATGCGATATTAACAGTAACAGTGTATTTAAATGTTACATACACACATATACATATATATATATATATACATTTATATATATATATATAAAAAAAAATAATATATATATATATATATATATATGTAAGCACAACAATGTGTGTTAAGCCATTGCCAATTATAAAAAGACTGTTAAATAACATATTAAATTAAAACAACACGTGTAAATATATAAAATACACATAACATACATGAGTCTGGTATGTCTGTTAAATGCAGCACGGCATGAATTACTTATATACATACACACACGCGCAGACACACATATGCATGTTTGCATGCGTTACGAATCACAATCACAAAAGCCAAATACGATTGACGACGGATGAGGTGATCTGAGCTGAGCTGAGCTGAGCCGTGGTGAGTTGTCAAATCTAAACAAACACACACACACATGTGTATGTATATTTAGCTTTAGTAAAAAGAAAGGAAAAGAAATTAAAGATTTATATTTAAGTTGAACAATGCTTCCAATTTTCTGTGTTTTTTTATTTGAATTTTTGTACGTTAGTAGTGCATATGTGGAACTGTTTTGCAATATCTATACACTTTTATTTATTTATTTACCCTTAACTCTTAAGTTTAATTTTAACAATTTTACTTTTCTCATTTATGTACCTAAGTGCATGCTGTTAACAAACGCACTGTTGACGGCAGAAAGCTCCGCAATTGTCTTTACACATACACACACATATATCTGCTAAGCTTAACATTCAACTCAACTCAAATCAGTTAAGCGTAAAAGTAGCCAAGCATCAAATATTAATCGAACACAAACATTCTTATGTAGACATGTATAAGTAGATCAATGTGAGCAGCAATAGCAAAATGTAAATGTCAAATGTAAAATGTATGTTTACATTGCCAATAAATGTAAATGTTAGATAACATTTTGCCTGCACCTGTACATACACACCTGCAGGCAATTGTACATACATAGCTGATATGCAGAGCTTTGAATTGGAATGCTTTTTTCTGTGCGCCTGAGCTGTGGATACGTTCGTTTTTGCTTGGGCTGTGAGTTACCCTTTGCTCCTGCATGAGTCACCCTGTCTGATCGTGAGCGTTTTGTGTGTGTGCATGTGTATTTAAAAGCAGATAGGAAGAAACAGAACTAATTACGATTTACGCTGGTTTTTGCATTAAAACAATAAGAATAAAAAATAAGCTAAGTCAATAAATTACACTGATTGGTTAATTGTTCCGTTTATTTTTTAGTAGCTCTCTAAACTGTAAGTAGGCAATAGTAATTAGTAAAGAGGTTAAACATAATATTAAATAATATAATTAATACACACATATCTACATTTACAGAGTATTCTATATATATATATAAATAAATACATATATAATAAATACTACATATTAAATGTTATATACACCCATACTTATTACACAGATAGCAGTTATATTATATGCATAATAAAGAAGAGAAAATCAAGCATACACATAAGAAAATCAAAGAAACATTAAATTGGTAATTACAAAAAAAATAAATTTACGATATTTAAATGAAAATATCAAATCAAATACGGTTTAATAAAAAACAACAAAGCAAAAAACAAGTTGACAAGAGAAAAAACACAGTTTTTTTATGCTATTTGGGTGGTTTTTATTTTTTATAAGAAAATCAAGGAAACAATTAATTGCAAAAAATAAATGTACATTCAAATGAAAATATCAAATCAAATACGGCTTAAAAAAAAAACAACAAACAAAAAACATGTTGACAAGTGAAAAAACACAGTCTTTTAATTCAATTGGGGGGGCTTTTATTTTTTAGTCGATTTTTGTTATCGATTACTGGGAATTGCCTGAGGACGATGACGAAAGCTGCTATTTTAGAATTTCTCCAGCAGCAAATACCACCACAGTAGATATTTGTGTTTTGGGTTTCATGGGCAAATAACAAAAAAAACAAATAATACTGTATAATTTGAATATATATATATATATATGTATATATATATATATATATATGTATATATATATATATATTTATATACATTTATATATATATTGGAATATATAAATTCATCTATTCATATATATTTATTCTTATATGTTAACATAAATACATCCATACACACTTTTAATTTTTTTTTAATAAATAACTAAAATGAACGCTAAATGCTGAATACATTTTTTTATTTGCAATCATTAAAACGTAAGCACAATATAAATATATATATATATATATATATATATATATATATATATATATATATATATATATATATATATATATATATATGTATATATTTATATATTTATATATTTATTTATATATCTAATAAATATAATTACTTAAAGTGAAGAGTTGGCGTTTAATAAAAATTATTTATTTTTTGTTGCCAGCTGCTTGCGTCATTTATTATATTGTGGTAAAGGCCAAATATATATTTTTATTATGATGTTAGATATTATTTTTTAATCATAAACATTTATACATTATGTAGGTAGATAGTTTATTTAATCTCAGTCTGCACCAAAACAAACCGATATGTAATTTTAAATAAAGCTTAAATGGAGCGAACACAAACAAAATTTCTCGCGATTATTGTTATTTTTCATAATTTAACTTTTTTTTTAACAATTGTTTGCTGGAAGATTATTTTGCTAGATTTTTTATTAAATAACAACAAACAAAAAAAAGTAATGCGACTGATAAAGAAACATGCATGTAATATAATTTAATAAGTGAGAATTCGCTTTCCAATAATTGAATAATTTATAAATTGTATATTTGATAATCGTATAATATATTTAAGAGGTAATATTGTTTACGATTTGTTTTCTATATTTTTTTAAACTGTATTTCAAATGAATTTTTAGTATTTGCTACAAGAAAGAACTGTTCCTGCTTAAAGTGAACATAAGTTGGTATTATAATACATTAAAAAATATATATATTAAATATGCTAAAACTGCTGGCCATATTAAATTGAGAATGTAAATAGATATATATATGTATGTATTAATGCTCTTTACATATATTCTTGTATATATATATATATTCCTTTTTGTTTTTGGTGTTTTGGCTCAAATTAAGCTGGGAAGTGAAAATGAGAAATAAAGCTGGACATAAACTTAAATTCAGAACCAACCGCCGCTTCCCAGCTTCGAGCTAAGTCCACCAATGCCCTTGCCCAGTAAATTGCCAACACGCCCAGCTACCACATTGGTAACAGCTGCCGCCTGCGAGGCACCCATCTTAGCCTTTGGCATGCCACCACGCGATGAGGATCCACCAGCACCACCAGCCTCATCTCCCGCATCCTCCTCATCCCCATTTCGAGCATCGTCCTCATTTCTATAAGAGAACCTCCAATGTATTAAATAAATTCCTAGCAGATATTATAATTATATTTACTCATCGCCATTGGCAACGTCGGGCATTGTCAGGGCACAAGTCGCCTCCTCAGCAGTCATTCGTTGTATAACTGTCTGATATGATTTTGAATTCAGTTTGTCCTCGAGCACACCCTGCAGCTCAAAGTCCGAGTAGATTTTCTGTTTTTCGGAATATAAAATCAACACCATAATTTTAAAGGCAAAATTATTACATAAATATATATATATATAAATATGCAAATTATTGATCAACAGCGCAAATTTTAAAATCAGCTTTAATCGAAACGTTATTTTTTTTTTTAACTTCTCTCCTACCTTTATGATGTGAGAGATGGAGGTGACCTGGGCGTAGTGTAGAGCATGATCCATGCGCTCTGAGAGCCACGTAGAGAGCATGGCGATTTGCTGGCAATACCATTGCTCGAAGAAATTGAGGGTCCAGAGGTCATCACCGATTTTGCCGCGAATCTGATCCATGTTGTTGCGAAAGAAATTCACATAGCCCTGGCCGAGATCCTTGCCGGAACTGGACACATTTGTGAAGCTAAGAATGGAGCCAATTAGGCTGCCCTCATCGTAACGGGCCAATTTTGACAAAGTCGACTCCAGCACTGACATAAGTTTGCCACTGAGGCCTTGTGTCATCGCCACATTCGCTTTGTCAATTTGATCATCAATTTTCGCATGAAATTTGTACTACAATAAATAAATTGAATAATTAATTGGTCATCATTCAATCATCAATAATCGCTGCACTTACCAGATCAATACCATCAATGGTAGTTAATTTAAAGCTTTGATTTTTAGCATCTAATATCACATTTACCATGGCGCACATCTCTGACGGTATTATATAATCGGTCGATATGAAGGCAACATTTTTCTTCAACCATGATTGAAACGATGCATCCGTTCGCTGTATACACTGCTCAATCATATCAACGGCCATCATTTTCAGCCGTTGCTCCAAATGCTGACGAAATTCCGCATCTGGCCAGTGTAAATCGCGTATAAACGATTGCAATGCGTCCAATTTCCAAAATAGATCCTCAGAAGTCGCACAGCCATTTCTAAATAATGGAAAATAAAGAAAACAATTATTAAGTAATTATTAAATCATTTATTTTCGATTTCATTCAATGCATGTTTTTTTTTAATACTAAAAGCAATTCTTCTAAACCTACGCAGAAATATATTTGTATGTGTATATATTTATTTAAATGTTTATATATAAGATTTTAAAATTTATATATTCAAATATTTATATATTTACACACAAGACTCAACGTAAGCGTATGTAACACTAGTGACAAAAAAAAAACAGCGCCCAAAAAAATCTTTTGCATTCACTACAGGCAATAAAGCTATGTTCATAATAATATTAATAATAATAATTTAAATAGACTTAAATATGATCTTAAATCTGCGTAGGGAATTAACTTAACTTGATGTCGATATTAATATAATTAATGTATTTATACATATATATATACTATAAATGGTGGCTAAATACCCAAGCGCAATGCTAACATGTTAATGTTAAACTGCCGCTAATGTTACGTAACGCAATAACGTAGGCTAAGGTGAGTGCTAACATAACGGTCGATCGTTCTCAGCTCAATGTTTACGGTGAAATGTGAACTTTTAATTACAGCCAAGCCATAACGTAAAACAAGAAAAAGCAAAAATTAGATATGAATGTTATACATATACTATGTATATGTATGTGAAGATCAGCAATTTATTTATTTGTGATATTTAAAATTATAAACTCGTTTTATATTTACTAATTTTTTAAATTACTACTTGTCATAGGCATATTTAATATTATATTTAACAACAGTTATTTAACATTTGCATGTGAACAACAACAGTGAATGTTAATGTTATGGCACTAAAATAATCTCTAGGATAAATTTTATGCAGAGCAAAACAACAACAACGTAATGCAAATACAGAGAGAGAGAAAGAGAGAGAACGCTATGTATGTAGATAAGAAAAACCTCATTTCATCGGCAGCCACAGCAGCCGCTGTTCGCCTTGGCAACTTCGGCACATAGAAATTGACTTGATCTTTCTTGCCGCTGAGCAGAGCGGCGGGGTTGAGGGCTGCCGTGTTTAGGGCCTGCGCTGCATTATTTAATGCGGTCGGATTCAAGGCGGCGTTTATCCTTAAATATATACATATATATGTATATATATATAGTGGTCACATAAAAATATTTGTTAAATATCATCGAAAAAATCATATACATACGGGAAATATTTAAAATTTACAATGAAAATGGGAGTCGAGAGCGCAAACGAGCGAAAGAGTGTGAGAATGGCAGAGTTTTTGTACTGTCTTGCGTAATGTTGTGTATGTTGTGTATGTGTAAGGATGTGTATGTGTTGTGTATGTGTATATATATGTGTGTGTGTAGCATTTATTATTCTCATAACACACACACATACAGAAGTTGAGCCAAAGCTAAATTTTCGTTTCGTTTCGTAAATCCAACTGCTTAACATTAATGCTTGCACACCAATAGGGAACACATGTATACACATAGGCACACAGAACAAATACAGTTGCGACAAAAATAATAGCACCACTTTCATAAATTAAAGTTCTTTTCAACATATTATTATTTTATTTTATTTAAAAGTGTCAAAAGGTAATAAATAATATAATTCATGGCATCGTTTATATATTTATAATTTGAAAAATGCTGCTCTTATTTCTAATGTTCATTATCAGCCTTTTTCATTAAATTTAATTTATCTAATTTTAATTGAATTTAAATAAATTTAAAGCGCTGAATAAAATTATAATAAAATTCAAAATGGTGCAGTTAATTTTGCCATAAATGTATAATCTATGCGCTCGCTGTGTACATAATTATATATACATATATTTTTATATATATGTGTACATATTTACCTCTATATATATATATATATATAAATATATTTATATTTATATATAAATATATGTATATTTATATATAAATATATGTATATTTATATATATTTAAGTATGTGCACATTTGTAATATTCGTTTTTAAATTATGCCTGGATCACTTAAGATAATCAATCTTTTATAAAATTCATTGTGCACAAATAAAAAATACCTCACTGTTTTGAATTTATATTTATACCCTAAATTATATTTATGTATATGAAATGTATTTATGTATATATGTACATGCAACCAAATCAATGCGATTTTCTATATATATTTAGATAGTATAGATTTAGACTTACCCCTTGCTTTCCCAACGTTCCTTTTCGAAACCCTTGTGTATAGACTGGGCTATCGATGATTCCATCAGATCCACATAACGAACAACCAGCGGAGCAAAAGTATCACGCAAATGCTGGTGAAATCTTCCATTTCGCAAGTTATCTAAAAAAGAAATTAATAATAACCAAATAACAAATTTGTAAATTTGAGCAACTTATGAAAATTTTCTTAAAAATGGCAAAAGATTCTAGAAAAAAGAGAAACAGTAAAAAAAAACATACATTTTTTTTTTCAACTTTAACCACCTATTTGAATTTAATTAAAATTTAAACAAAATTAATAAGTTTTAATTTAATATAATATAGTTAAAAAATAAAGGAAATGAAAAATAATAAATCTATACATAAATTATACTTATAGGGAAAATACTAATATGAATACTGTTTAAAATGAGTATCTGAATAAATACCAAACCGAAAACTTTTTTTTTTTAATTTTCATTCACTTACCATCCGATCTTAGGTAATCGTTAAGTATTTGAAAAAGGGGAAATGAGTCCCAGGTATCTGGTGCTTGTTCGGACAGAACTCTGTCCATATCAACTGCGAATAGAGACCAAAAGATTTCCGCATGTTCAACCAGTAGATCGCTGAACCAAGCAAACGCCTACATAAAAACAACGCAATTAAGAAAAGATCAAGGAATAAAGACACAATTAAATCTTAATTATATATGATAAACAAAACACTATGTCGAGTATTAAATATATATATTCTAATATACGATCAAAACATATTTATGGGCATTTTTTTCTACACAATTCAATTTTCGTTAATTCTGGAAATATTTACACATTTGTAGAAATTAATTGCACGCTTTATAATTATTACTAATTCGACTTACATGCTGTTTTAACCTTTAGATTTGTTGAAATTCGCAAAAAGGCTTAGAAAAAGTTTTAATTCAAGCTGTAATTAAGAAATGAAATTACAGGCTGGCTGTTAAGTTAGACTTAAGCAAAAGCTTTAATTCAAGCCTTAAATCTGCACACAAGGTACATATTAACAGGTCCATATTATGTTATATATACTTAAACAGCTCATAATTAAGTTATAAATATTAAATATAAATGTTATATTTATAAATATAAATTAACCCGGCTATTAAATATTTTACATGAGTGCATGAGTGCAATTTAATTTCTGCAAATGTTAAAATATATTTTTATATATATTAAATATATATGAATATACATATTTTTATATTATGATATATTATATGTTGATTATGAGTTATGAGAGGCGTGCATTATGTATGTGTGTATGTACATCTATGTATATATATATGTATTTAAGTATTTATATATATGTGTGTGTGTTAATGTTAATGTTAGTTATTTGTAAATTAGGTAAAACTGATTGCTGGTACTTTTTTCAATAGATATTAATTAATTGCGTATTAGAGGAAGACAGAAATAGATGAGCCTAAGTACAACACACACTCACGCACACACACATGCATTTAACATTAAAACATATGGAAATATGCCTCACATGACTTAAATTTGCTAAACAACCAGCTGAAAGCTTTAGGCGTATGTATATATATGTATGTAGAGTTTTAGCCGCTCTTTCAAAGCGAATTAACAGAGAAGAGTAACAGAGGGAGAACGAAGAGTCACAGATAGTTATGTTTAAACATTAACAGTAGCAATACAAAATAAATATTTTAAAATGCGATCAACTTCTACACACATACACATAACACACATGATGTATAAGAAGAGGTTTTCGCTTGACATGCTCATGCCCTGTTTCTGTTGTCTAACAACACTGTTAAGCATGCACACATTTTAAACCGATCACGACAAGCTTTTATGCAACATACACACAAGTTTTACAAGTACATTATAAATGGAGAGGAGGAGTGAAATCAGGAATTTAAGTGACCCTAAAACGTTTATCCTATTTACAGTAATACTAAAAAACGCTGCCTGCAGTTTATTTTAATTCCTTAATTTATATGCACACGCGAAATGTGCTAAATATTTTATTTGAATTGCTATTTTTGTACCTTTTTGCCTATGCGTGTGTGTGTGTGTAACTTCATGTATGGATGTATGTGTGTATGTTAGAAATGCAATGTTTATCTAATAAAAAAAAGCCTTTGAGTGTGAGTGAGAGAGACAGAGAGAGGAGAGTACGTGCCGTTGGTACTGGCGATGTGTATACCGCATGTGTTGGCATACAATAACGAAAAGGTGGCGCTCCATTACTAGCAGCGGTAGCAGCGCCATCCATTGTCAGCTTCGACGTTGTTGATTGATCCATGCTGCTCGTTGTACCATGCTGTGACTGAGAAGCAGCAACTTGTTGAGTAGAGGAAGGTGTGTCGCAGCAGCCAGCTTCTGTTTCTCCTTGTTCACTGTTCTCCTTTATTGTCTTAAGCTTTTCCTTTTTGTTGTCGTGTTTGCTGCGCAGCTATTTATATATATATTTTATATGTATACTTATATATATAAATGTATATATGGACAAATTGATATGTATTAAACTACATTCGAGTTAAGTTCGTTCATTTAAAGTTTTTTTATTGCTTATTAAATGTCAGCTTATTTTTCTACGAAGTTGCCAATCGAAAGTAGGAAAAGCTTTCTAAAAGCAGCCTTTTATTTAGTTTTTGACCGACTCGCCAATTAATAAAAAATACTTTCTTCAAGGAGTTGCCAAATTAAATGAAATAAAAAGGTAAAAAGGAATTTTGTGTACGGAATTGCCAATTACAAAAAAAATGCTCTTAATATAATCAAAGTTTTTCAAGCAGTTGCCAATTTAAAATAGCTACGCAGATAATTTTTCAAGTGCACTCGTTCACTTTTGCTCCCCTTTTCAGGTCCGAATTATATATATTTTATAATTTTAAAGATATTTCTAGGAATTTCCTAAAATTTTCAAATGTCAAGTTAAAGATATAGATAGAGATATACATATATACATATATTTTTATAATCGAGAAGCGATAGGAATATGAATACACAAACTTATTAAACTTAGCGGGTGCCGAAGAAAAGAAATCCCAAAATACATATATATTTTAAATAAATACTTAAACAAAACTCAAAAAGAAAACCAAAATAAAGGGGAAAATATAAATTTAAAGTTAAAAGTTAGATTAGATCAATTAATTTAAAAAAAAGTTAGTAATTAGTTTTGTAGTTGTATACAATGCATAAATACACAGAGAGAAAGAGAGAGGTAATTAATGTAATTACACAAACACTTAGTAATTAATTATTTGCCTACACAAACATTTAAACAACGTATATTTTTATAGACTCCATGAGTGCAAGTGTTAATTTTACAATAGTATAGAGTAGATAGCAGTAGCAGTAGTAGATAGTACACACAAAAATATGCATTTAATACTTACTTATTGTCTATTGCGAATAGTGTATATAATTGTATCTCTTTTTTTAGTGTTGGCAACGAAAACTTACTTCGCCATAATGCTCCTCATTCTGCTGCAACAGATCCACGCAAAGCTCGGCCAAGTGAATCAAATCCTCGAGCTTTTTGGGTGGCGGCACTATAACTTCACCACGCAGATCCTCTGTGAATGAGTAATATTTATTTATCATGATCCATATAATAAATATAAATAAATATATAACGTGCATAATAATAATTTATAATTATACAAAATTAATATATAAATTATACAAATAGTAAATACATATAATAAAGTAAATAATAATTAATAAAAACTGTATATTAATAGTATATTTTATATCAAATTAAACAGAAAATATATTAATATATATGATATATATTAATATCATACATATTATGCCTAATGAAATCCATCACATACATAATCAAAGTAAATAGAATATCACATACAAATGAATAATATATGAATAAATCTGCATACATATAACTAAAAATCTGAAGTATACCTTCGATTTTCGCTTCGGCTGAGAGTCGTGTATAATTCACCAGTGCCGCCGTTTCCAGACTCTTCTTAATCATTTGACGCACCTCCTCCGGTGGCACGGGTGTCACAATATCTTTCATAAGGACCCTTTCGAGTAGGGATAGCGTTGCTTTCAAAGCACCCTCCGGACGACCAAAGGGAAAACAATAACGAAAATTGGTTATTTGAAATTCAAGAAGCTGACGCAAACGTTCTTTGATCTCTGAAAACTTTTCCTTCTCTTCGTGCGTAATGCTGCCAACGCCATCGGGTCTAGAAAAATATAATTAAATATATATATAGATATACATTTATAAATATTGAGTTTTTGACAAATACCTTACCTATTGCCATGTACATGACTTGCACAGAACGCAAACGAATAATGGATCAGTGTCGGATCGATCATATGCTGTTTCTCAGCACGATCCAACAGATCAGATAGATAGCACAGGTGTCTATAACAGCCCCTAACACCATAACGGGCGCAATACTCATCCAAAACAAATACCTGACCCGGACTAAACCAACCCTGTAAAAATAAGTTAAATATTATCAATAAACCTGAAATATAAAAGATGTTTATTAGCTTACCTGCGATGCGTAGGGATCGCTTAAGCGGTATTCGAGCGTCAAGTTTTGTAACGTCTTAAAAAGTGTGGCATGATCGAAGGTGCAGGGATCGGCACTTATATAATCCTCCATGCCATGTTTGCGCGCCTTGTCGGCATCTAGATTAAATGTATATAATAATAAATATAATATAATAATGAATAAAAATATATATATTATTTTAAACTCTCTGACAAACTTACCACCCTGAATTTTTGACATTGCCGAATTCTTGTCCTGTGTAATTGGCGGCGTCGGCTTATGCGATTGCCCCGTTGCCCTGTACATGGCCATTACCCAAAGACTGCACTCGTTCTCATCGTCACAGGCAAATGCAATGCTGTCGCCTTCACGTACTGCATTGAAGAAAAATCGACCGCCATTCAAATCGATGCCAAACATCAAATTTGCTATAAATACAAAATCAATATTAAAATAATTAATATATATACAAAATAAAGTCGTTAATAATAAATACCGCTAGCAGCTTCTATATAGTCCACGGTATAACCATCTAGCTGCATCATTTCGGATGGTTCCGATTTTTTTTCCTTATAACTACACATTGCAAATGTGTATTGCGAGACTTGAACCAAGACATAGTAACGACGTTTCCATTTCTTCCACACCGATTTGCCAATTGCGAAGAGATGCCTAAAAAAAAATATATTATTAATAAAATAAGTAAATATTAATAATACAAAAAGTTAATTTTAATAATAATATAAGCATTCACAATAAAATAAATAAGCATAATAATAATAAAATATTTACTGTATTTTAATAAGTAGATCTGTATTTTTCAACACTTACCCACAGTGCTTCATATTCAATGGTTTATCCAACCTACAGGCGATCTTAATTCTTACATCCTGATCGGGTAAATTTTTGGGCACAATCATGCGATGCCATTCGGGAGACTGCAAGAAAGCATTAATTATTAATAATTACTTGTTTTAATTCATTATTCGTCCCGTCTCTTACTTTGGAAGAGAGTGGCGTTGGTTTAATGGTCACTTTTCCCAACTCTTTGTCCTCCAGCGCCAACATGCCCGGATTTTCTGTATACAGCTTCACTTTCACCACAGGCAAAGGATGCGTGGTCGTAAAATCCCCCTGAGTATCCCACCTGGATTAGGAATATATAATATATAATATATATAAATATATAGTCTATATTATTTAAATCACTCACATTGGTTTTGAGGCCTCGGCCTGATCGGTTTGCAGCTTTTCACCGTTCTCCACCTCCATGGTACAGTAGACAATGCGATTGGGTGCCAGAGATTTGAGCCCCTTTACCTCCATTACAATCACTTCCAATTGAAAGGTCAGCACCACATCCAGTTTAGTTAATTGGGTGGTGCCATCCTCGGAGTCACCTTCGAGCTTGGATAGAGATCCATGTGAGCGTAGAATCATTTTTCTATTTATTTGTTATGGGAAATTGAGAGTGATAATCAAACTTATAATATTAAAAGTATATCTATTTTAATACTTACAAAAATGACGGTGTACTGTGACATCGAAATTATCCAGAAGTAGGCGCAAGAAATAAAATAGAAAAGCAGAAAAATAAATGTAAATAATTTAAAAATATATGTAGAATTAATATTAATATTATATAATATATACAATTCATAATATACACTTACTATATCATAAATTTTAATTTATAACATACACAATCTATAATTTATATCTCTATAGCATTATTAATATCTACAATTAAAATACATATACCTGTGATTATAGCGCTTCAATTTCTGTAGCCCATATTTGCTGTCCATATTGCCCTTGGAGACGGGCAGTGATTCCAGATTGGCCATCAGCAAATTAATGGACGATTTCAATTCCTCGATGTAAAGCGATTCCATTTCTTTAAGCACAAATTTTGGCATTAGCTTCCGATTCTTTTCCATTTCGCCAACACGCTGCATTCGACCATCCAATTCACGTCTAATCGCCGCAGCCTGCTCGTCAGCCGAATCCAACTAAATAATAATATAAGTATTCATTTAAATATAAAATTCTTTTGTAATTTTAAGTTTACCATCAGCGCATTAAATAGAATTTGATGTTCAAACTTTTTCACAGATAGAATTTGCTGAAACATATCGTAAAGTTGTTCCTTGGACAGGATTAATTCGCTATTCAAGGATTGTTGCATGCGCGAGGGTCGCTTTGTGTCCTCTTCGCCGCTACCCTTCAGAATTATATCGAATTTGGCCATCCAAGATGTTAAAACAGTTTCCTTGCTCAAGCCATCAATTTCGGGAAGAGAACTATAAATATATATATATATATATATATATATATATTCCGACTTGGATAAACTATTTCATATTTAATATTTACCGCACACGTTTCTCAATGTTGTTGCGAAAAACCTCACGAAAATCGTGCTGGGAGCATGCTCCAGATTGAACCATTTTCGTGACACGCTCCGATTTGAGAAAAACATCGTGATAACTTTGCACCGCATTTTGAAAAGCTTCATCGGCCATTATTTGTGTTTCCCCCTTGAGAAATGCCTGCGAAAGAAATTAATAATATATATTGTTGAAAATATGTAAAAGATCAATACAACATACCGATTACTAATGTTAATAAAAGGGATATTAATATAGCGCGCGATACCTCAACTTAAGAATACATTGAATAAAAGTTCTTCTTAGTCTAACCGCAAATCCCAACATATATAATAATGAATAATAATAAAAACATAGTAATCGTATTACTTATTATTAATATGATTAATGATTTTCAAGTATTAATTTAGCAATAATAACAAAGAAATACACTTGTAAATGTTAATGTATGTTTATGCATTACTAGAATTAATAAAAATATACAAATTGTTTAAGTTTTGACTTTTTTTTAACTATCAATATCAATAAATATAAATTATTTACAGTTGTTCATTTATTAATAATAGTAATGCAACCGCTTTGAACTAACCTTACTTTTGTTTTTTTTTTTTTTTTTTCATTTAATGCTCACCTGAAATCGCTGAGTGATTATCTCTAGCTGCTGTTTGGTTATCTTCGGTTGCCTTTTGGTCATGTCCGTTGGCTGCTTGGCATTGAATGGATACGAAATGCAACGGGAAATAAACACATACAACTGAATGCGACGCTTGCGTTCTTCTTCTTCCCGTTCGTGTTTCT
Source organism: Drosophila picticornis (assembly GCA_035043845.1). Taxonomy (NCBI): domain Eukaryota; kingdom Metazoa; phylum Arthropoda; class Insecta; order Diptera; family Drosophilidae; genus Drosophila; species Drosophila picticornis. The sequence continues at coordinate 847,535 of JAWNMR010000023.1, read as the reverse complement.
CCTGTTTAAATCAAAAAACAACATCGATAGATGAGTTAACAGTGTTTAACTGTATACTTGTGTGTGTACAGCTATGCTCAAAATAATTGTAACACCCAAATTATTAATAACACAATAAGCAATAAATTATTATTATATTATTATCAAATAATGTAACAGGTGACACTATTATTTTGCGCGCATGTGTAACAATTATAACGGTACTCACATGTGGATCGCCGCCATCATGCTTATCGCTGGCAACCGATGGCGATGGCGACAGGGGGCGTGGCAATGAGTTCGCACGCGACGATCCAACGCTCTGGTTAAGGGTCTCTTGCGAAATGCCGCTAGATGACGATAGCAATGTTTTTTTGTTATTATTACAGCTGCTGCTGCTGTTAAAGCTGATGCTGATGATGCTGTTAATGTGGCTGCTGTTAGTGTTGTTGTTGCTGTTGTTGGTGCTTAACAGTTGTGTTGACGGTGGAGTTTTTAATCTTTGCATGTGGTGAATTGCAGCTGCACCACCACAGCCAACCCCCCCACCCGCAACACCAGAATTAATTTGATATTTTTGATAATTTGTATTTTGATTATAATAATGATGATGCTGCTGATAATCATAATTTTTTTGCAGATGATGATGAGCTGCTGCTGCCGACGTTGGCGGGCATAATTGTTGAATTATAATGCGACTATTGCCGTGGGTTAATCTCGTTCTATAAAAATTGAACCAGTAGCAGAACCAGTAGCACAACCGGAACCGGTGGCGGAACCGAGCAACATCGATCAGACCAGTTCCCCATTCGGTGTTCGTGATCAAATTGAATGAGATAGATGTGCGATTTTCGATAGTCAATGTTCAATATGGGTGGTTTTTTTTTTATTGATTTTTGTAATTTATTTTTTTTGCCAATTTTCAAGGCATCCAGACTCAAAAATCGTTGCATGAGTGTATATATATAAATATATATATGTATATACATACATATATATATATATATGTAATATATATATATTGATAATTTAATTATATATATATATATAGTTGTGCGTTGCAATTTTTTTTGTAATTGTTATTAGTTGTTCGAATTGTTAATTTTTTGCGTTGCGCCAATTTTTAATTTGTTTTTATTAATTTTTTTATTTTTTTTGTATACATTTTTTTGTGCATAATTTGGATGAACGTTGAAAACCCGAAAAAAATAATATATATATATATTTATATTGAGAGTTTAGTTTTGCAATTCAATTAAATGTGGACAACAATTAAAATAATAAATATTTTTCAATTCAAACGATAGAAAAATAAAAACAAGTAAGAAAGCTCGTAGTGAGAGTGAGCAAGAGAGCTCTCTGGTTGAATTTTATTGGCTGACAGCGCTGCTACCAGTGAACTTCGCTTGCCCGTTTCGAAGCGGGCAAAACAGATCCAGTATCAAGCAGAATGTATGCTGTGGTCAAGTAAGAAATACCGTGCAGCCAGGTTTTTCTTATTACATGTTATTTACATTTTATTATAATAAGTAAACAAGTCTTAATAACATTAAGCTGATGTATTAATTAATAAATATATATTATTTTACTTTTACTTTAAATGACTGCAGTTTATTATTTAATTATTAATTTATGTTTATTATTACTTAACAAGTGTTAATAAAATTAAATTAAATAAATTACGCTAGTTGTTGCATAAATAAAATTAAAGCTAATCCATAAATGGCTTACGTATCTTTTTTCCGTCTTGAGCAATCTTACTTGTACAGAAAATGATATATATACATTTATATATGTATTTATGATATTTATATAAGAAAAAGAATGTTTTTGTCAGCATATAAAGTGATTTAGCCACAAAAATTTGATTTATTTTACCCAACAAACAAAAAACAGCACATTTCACAAGGATTATTTAATACATCAAAAAAAATTGTCAACACAAACCTGGGAATACCGTTATTGGGCACTTCAAGCGTGCCACCTTCTCCACTGAGCTGGCTCTGCTCATTTTTTGTTGATCCACCCCCACCCCCTCCACCGACGATACTGCCCTCAAAACGGTTGTTTGCAGTCGCCGCCATTGTTTGTCTTTGATTCGCAGCATAGTCACCATTTTGTATATGCGAACCGGTTGCGGGAGCTGGCACAGCTGTCGTTGCAAGACTCGCCGCCCCCGCCCCCGGCGTCGACGTCGATATCGATGATGATGATTGTGCGGCATTTGCTGCTGCGGTCCCGCTAGGTGGCGCTTTATGTGCGGCACCAATACGCCCCTTTTGCGGCAAATTGACAACGGTATCATCGTCGCCATCTTCCTCACTTGAGCTGGGATCAATCATGGCCGATGTTGGCGAATCTTTTTCTCACGATTAAAATTGTCGAAGAGCCCTGCGCAAAATAGATAATAAGTTAAATTCAAATTTACATTTGTATTTATTCAAATATATTTATTTATTTATATTCATAATTATTTATTTATATTTATAGTATTCTGTTTCTTCTGCTTAAATAATACACATACAAGTAAACAGAAAGAGAAGTGAAAGCCACCACATCCCGCACACACTCCACACACCCCCTCAAACCCACCTTGAACCAGTTGGAAGCATGTATTACGCATAAGGGTGGAAAACACACATGCAAAAGCGATAGAGAGAGCGAGAGAGGGAAAGTGTGTTGGCTGTTAAATAAAAATACTCACCGTAAAAATATATGTACAAATATAACGTGTATAACGGTTATAAGCTAGTTTGCATACACAAACAGACATACATACAAATTAACATTTGCATTAACATTAGGATATTTGCATAATTGTATATACATACATATTTAAAGCAGTGGGTGGTAACAGAATTTAAGCCCACTTACATACACACATGCACTCACGTACATAAATATATATGTACATATATTTGTGCCACTTTACCAAAATTCCAATAGGAAAAAAAATAATCACTTTGTTTAATTTACTTGTATTTTATTTTAACACTTACACTTTGTGTTGCAGCTGTTTTGATTTGCACATAATAGTTATAGAAATAACTTCAAAAAATCCATTACATGCTTATATATATATTTTAAATAGTTTCAGCAGATTTGAAAGCAAGTTTCCGTGGTCGTTTTCCTATTTTTCGGGGTGGATTTTTTGCACGTTGGGTGGTACAAAAAAAATCATTTAAGCATTGTTTCAGCTATAACTATTTATTTACTAAATTAAGTAGAATAGTTATGTGATTTGTTTTATAAGCGCAGCGAGACACCAAATTATTTTTAACAACTACTGATTATCAACGTTTTTACATTTTCTCGATTGGTGGCTCGTGGCGGTAAGCCGATAGCACTTACTGGCTTCATAAGCTTCGCCAGCGCCGATAAAAACGTTCGATAAAAAGTTGTTGCTGGGCTGCTTGCTAAATTTAATTAATAAATGTGCCAGCTATTCCTACAATAAATATATTTATTAAATGAATAAACAATATAAATAAATAAAGCGCAAATTAATATTTTACATTCCAATTAAACATAAACAAGAATATACACCGTAAAAGTGCTTCCCTTATTATAAATGTATCTCCCACAATGTGGCAGCGCTGCAGTGGAACCATAACTCTAACTGGGGGCATACTGTCTCCGCCAAATGTAAATTAATTTAATAATATGTGTACGAAAATTTATTAAGACATTCCAAATAAGAAACAAAAAACTAAAATATATACTGCAAAACTACTTCCACTAATAAACTTATATCACAGCAATGTGGCAATGCTGCAATGGTACCATTTGTGGCCATGCGACTCAGACGAACTTTGGTCACACTGTGTTTCTGCCAAATGAAAATTCTTTAATCAAAAGCTGCTTAACACTGAACACAAAACAATTAATACAATTGTGCTGCAAATAAAAAATACAGCTAGAGAACAACAAATAACGTGACCAGTTCCTACAGTGTGTGTGTGATTGTTACTATTGTTAGCAGGCCAAGTACTCAGTCTGCACACATACACATATGTTCGATTCCGACATATATACACATAGAGCCAAATGGACGCATATGTATGCATGTGTGAGAGAGTGTGACCGTATTTGTTGTTGGAGCATATATCGATATTGATTTTGTTGATATATCGATATTAACAAATATGATTTGCTTATTTTATGTTTCCATTCTTTTTACACACACATTGAAATTAATTTTTCTTTTGTATAATTGAAAAGGAAGTCAATATAATTAAAATGCAATTAGGTTTAGTAGCAGCAGCAGCAGCAGCCGTTTTATTGGATGTGGCAGCCCAGTGGCAGGCAAACAACAACAACAAAGCCCAGCAAAAGTTTTGAGGAATGCTTAATTAAAAGGGTGAAGGAAGAGGAGCTGCAGAAAGAGGAGCAACAAACACACACAAGAAATGCACTCAAAAATGTACTCAGCTTTAATTTGCTGAGTGCGCTGTGTGGTCGGCAAATAGCGACGAGCAGGGAGAATAACAACAAAGAGGAGAAGCGGGAGGAGCGGCGAAAGGAAGAGCAGCGTGTGAAGAAGCAGGAGCTGAAAGAGGAGCAGCTGACGGAGCAATCACAGAAAGAGTTTAAGGAGGAGAAGCAGAAGGCGCAAAAGGAGGATTGGGAGGAGCTGAAGTTGAAGCAACGGACAGAGAAGAGGCTGAAGGAGAAGGTGGAAGAGAAACAGAAGGAACGCAAGGAAAAGAAGCAGGAGCAGAAGGAGCGGGCGAAGGGAGAGAGAAAGGAGCAAAAAGAGAAGCTGAAGGAGGAGTGTAAGAAGGGGAAGGAGGAGCAGCGGAAGTGTCAGAAGGAGCAAGAGCAGAAGGAGGAGCAGCTGCAGCAGGAGAAGACTGAACTGAAAGGAAAGGAAAAGAAGGAGCAGGAGTTAAAGGTGAAGGAACTGCTAAAGCATCCTTATCAGCAAAAGCAGAAGGAGCACCTGGAGTTTAAATCATCTAATCCTCATCGAACCCTCTCGGAGCAGCGCCCTTTCGATGTGTTCTCTATTCGCAGAGCAAGCAGAAATCGGAGCTGTTTCCAACCAACTCCTTTCTACAATACCTATTTTAACTACAAGACGGCAAAAGCAACAGGAATAGCTAAAGAAACAGCTACAGGAAAGGGTTCAACGACGGGAACAATTCTAGGAACGGATTCAGCTTCAGATTCGACTTCAGCTTGGGCTTTAGGAACTGCTTCAGCTTTGGGAATAGCTACAGCTGCTTCTACAGTTTCGACTACACCTTGGGTTACAGCTACAACTCCAACTACAGTTACAGCTTCTACTTCTGCAACGGATGCAAGTTCCGCTTCAAGCTTTGGTCCCCTTTCTACTTCGATTACACTGCTTAAATCGCAATATAACCTGTTTAGTTTCGAACCACAACTGCGACGCAATCGGAGCACAATTGGCGCTGATTGCTCCACAAGTCGACGAGGAACGCCAACTCCGTGTGAATTTCTGGGAGAGAGCAATAACTATAGAAATCTAAGCTTGTTTTTAGAGCAAAAGAAGCGGCAAAAAGAGGACAAGGAACATCAAATAGAGGATAAAAAAGGAGAGCAAAAAGGACAGGAGAAGGAGAAGCACAAAGAGCAAAAAGAAGTGCTGTCACAAGGGCTGCAAAAAGTGGAACAGAAAAGGAACAAAAAACGGGAGCAACAACAACGCCTGACTCGTTTCTATCTCAGCGATGACAGGGATTATTACAGACAAGATCGCAATAAATCAAGAGCTGATCTGCAGCCCAAGTTGTCCTCATTAAAAAGTCGCTCTTTAGATAATCCCCTACGCATCTGGCCCTTAAATAATCCCCAGCACAAGGAGCAAAACTTAATTTTCTTAACCAAACCAAGACTGTTAATTGAGAGGCTCGAATTGGAGCAAAAACAGGCAGCGCGGCAATGGTGGCGACAACAAAATTCTAACAAATCTTCGGAGAATTTAAAAGAGTTACGAAATAAACAAACTGAGTTAAATTTGAGTGAATTCTGCGCCCAGAAAAATTGCCAGAGTTATACGCCAAAAATTGATAACTTCTCTCCGGAGTTGGAGTCGCAAAAAATCGGTTATTTAAATAAAGTCCAAAAGTCGCCGAGCTTATTAGGAATGTCCATGGCAACAGCCGCGACAAACTCCAGTCGCCAGGAGCAATTGAAAGCCTTAAAGCTGGGGCACAATTTAAATTCAAATAACAATCACCTTAATAATAATCTAGCGCATTTCGATTATAAGCTCAAGTTAAATAATAATATAATGGTTGGCTCCTCGCACCCCAAGGCGCATTCAACGCATCCCATTCGAGATGCGAGCACTTTTACGGCGGCCGATTTGCAGCCGGAACAGCTAAAACTAACCTCAACTTCATCCGCTTTATCCTCCTCAACAACAATTTCCACTCAGAATCCAGCGAAAAGCATTGAAAATTGTTCGACTGGAAGCGACGCCTTATTTTTTAGCAGCAGTTTCAATTCCGGCCCTGGCGTTTTTCAGGAGCGCCACAAAATGTTAACGCAAACAGTGGAGCTTAACAGCTGCTGCGGCAAAGTTAATGTTAATAATATTGTGCAACAAACGCAGCAGCAACAACAGCAACTGCAACATGATTCGAGCTTAGATGGCTGCGACATCTCAAGAACTATTCAAGGTAAAATTTATATATATATGTAAATCTTTTTGTGTTTGTAATAAATATTAAAACTAAAAAATAGTTTAAATTAAATTAATTTTCAATTAGTTAAATTATACTTAAATTGTATTTTATATTATTTCCTTAAACTTTATTCTTAGTTTATTTATTAATTTATTCGAGTCAATCGATAAATAACAAAAACTAAATGAAACTAAAAATAAAAATATAATATTCGATTAAATAAATTCTTTATTTATTTCAAAACTGACATAAATAGAAAAAACTATTTCTTTATACTTTTTTTATTTATATATTATCAACTAAAGTTAGTTCACACAAAAAATAATATAAGTGAAAAATAGTTTAAATTAAATTAAATATCAAATTTAATATACAATTTAAATAGAAGACAAATAATACGAAATATTTATAAGATCTCTGTTTAAATTCCACTAGCTGTAGATCTGTATAAACAGGGATTTTATGCTACAGATGTTAAAAACCATTAGTTAGAATTTACTTCAACTATCTTGTTCACTATTTATATATATCTATATTAATTATTTTTATATGTTCCCCCTTATTTTTGCAGCGAGCTCTCTGCCCAATGTCACCTTGGAAGTTTCGCCCACTTCGCTCTCGTTAAATGCAGCCGTCGTCGACTCGCTGGCCTTAGTTTCGCAACATCAAACGAAATCGGAACATTTTACATTTCACGATCAGATAATAATGTCGGGTCAGCAGAAGAGTGCGTTGCAGGATAAACCCAAGGCATTGGTTGTCTCTCCCCAGCAAGTGATGATACTCTATATGCACAAGCTAACCCCCTACGAGAGAACAGAAATCCTGGCATATCCCCAAATTTATTTTATAGGCGCCAATGCTAAGAAGAGGCCTGGCATTTATGGGCCCAACAATTCCGATTATGATAATGAACAGGGTGCCTATATACATATACCCCACGATCATGTCGCCTATCGCTACGAAATGCTCAAAATAATTGGCAAGGGAAGTTTTGGGCAGGTGATCAAAGCCTACGATCATAAAACCCATGAACATGTTGCCCTAAAAATTGTGCGAAATGAGAAACGATTCCATCGGCAAGCGCAGGAAGAAATACGCATTTTACATCATTTGCGGCATCATGATAAATACAATACGATGAATATCATACATATGTATGATTACTTCACATTTCGCAATCACACCTGCATCACTTTCGAGCTGCTCAGCATCAATCTCTATGAGCTGATCAAGAAGAATGGGTTTAAGGGTTTCAGTTTGCAGCTGGTGCGCAAATTTGCGCATTCACTCTTACAGTGTCTGGATGCACTCTATAAGAACGAGATCATCCACTGTGATATGAAGCCGGAGAATGTCCTCCTCAAGCAACAAGGTCGATCGGGCATTAAGGTAAGTTCACTTTTAATTATTTTGTAGATTTGCTTATAGATTTACCACAAAAAATTATAAGCTACTGCTAGCTGAAGAGAATTATTTAATTATTTTTAATTTTCTAGACACTACAACTTTAAAATTCAACTTTTCATTTAATTAATTAAAATCATTTTTTCGCTCATAAATTACTGTTTGTAATTTATTGTCTAGCCTGAAAACCACTTTATTAAATAATTTGATCGCCTTTACAACATTTTAATTAATTGCTCGCCACTTAATTTATTAATTGATTAATAAACTTATTCGCCCGGTTTTTTAATGCTTAAATTAATTTTTGTTTCTTAATTTACAATTTACATTTCAGAGCCTAACATATAAATATAATAATTAATATATATACATGTAAATACAATAATAATAATAATACTAATAGATATAGATATATATCTAATATACAGCAATTATAAAATTATTAGATTTATGTATATACATATAAATATAATAATAATAATACTAATAATTATCTATTTCCCTTCAGGTCATCGACTTTGGTTCATCTTGCTTTGAGAGTCAGCGTGTCTATACGTATATACAATCCCGATTCTATCGAGCACCCGAAGTTATATTGGGCGCCAAATACGGGCGGGCAATAGATATGTGGTCCCTCGGCTGCATACTGGCGGAGCTGCTCTCCGGCCACGCCCTCTTCCCGGGCGAAAACGAAAGCGATCAATTGGCGTGCATCATCGAAGTGTTGGGTATGCCCAGCAAATCCCTGCTGGCCAGCTCGAAGCGGGCGAAAACCTTCTTCAGCCCGAAGGGCTATCCACGGTATTGCACGGTGCGCACTATGTCCGATGGCATGGTCGTCCTCATTGGCGGCCAGTCAAGGCGTGGTAAGCCACGTGGTCCGCCCTGCTCGAAGAGTCTCTCCAAGGCGCTTGACGGCTGCAAGGATCCGCTATTTCTTAACTTTATACGCGGCTGCCTGGAGTGGGATACGGAGAAGCGCTTGACGCCATCGGAGGCGCTGAAACATCCCTGGCTGCGTCGCCGGCTGCCCAGGCCACCCAGTAGTTCCAGTGGAGGTGGGAGCGTTGGAGGATTAGCTGGAGGCGGCTCCAATAGCTTGGGTTGCAGTGGCGGCAGCTGTGCGGGCATTGGCAGCATTAGTGGCGATCAGTCACCAGTCACGGGTAGCTATAAATAGAATCACGCCATTAATCATTAACCATTAATCTCCATCAATCACTTTCTGAATTGGTTAATTAAATATATGCAGGCTTAAATACCAATTGTAGCCATGAGGCAGCCACAACCTCGTCAGCTGCCTCCGAGCGCGATAACAGTAATTGCAGCGGACGCGTCAATCACATTGGACTCGTTGGTTCCGATTTTAAGTATAATAATAGCGGCAATCTCTGTGTGGCAACTGCTTCACCTGCTGCTGTCCCTGTGGATCTGCTGGCGGACATCATCAGTAAGACGAGCGTCAAGTGTGGTAACCTAGAACAACAGGCTCTGGAGAGTGGATGTAGCAGCGGCAGCAGTGGCAACAATAATATTGCAACAACAGCAACTACAATGGCCAGATTTGGAGCAGCTGAACGTAATATTTGAGACATTTTAAATTGATTTAAATATATTTGTACGGATATATATTATGGTTGTATATTTATATTTGATTTACTTTTTGCGTGTGTGTATATTATATTATATATATTATAGTACTGTATATGCTCTATGTATATTGTACTTATGCATATAATATGAATATATTCATTTATTTTGTTTAAAAATATAAAATACTTGTACATATTTTATAATCATATATATGTACTTGTACCTATTATACTTATATATACATTATAGTTGCTAAAAGATTCGTTATATATGTATGTATATTACAGTTAAATATACATTACTTTTATGTACTTTGTATAATTTATATATATATTACTTGTATATATATGATATTTATATGTATACCATACTTATTTTATACTAGCATACATATTTGTATAATTTATATATTTATTATAATTATATATATAGTATAGTATATATATTATATTCTATACTTTTACATACAATATACTTCATATTCATACAATATTCATATATATACACTATACTTATACATATTACACTTATTTATATATTATACTTATTTATACTTAATGTTAATTTTATACTTATTATTAATTATAAACTTTAATTTTAGATCTGCCCAGCGCAACTGGCACCAATTCGCCACAATTTCTAACATCGACAACCATAATTCGCAGCAAATCGCAGGCTTTGCACGATATCGATTGCTATATTCGCACACACAAAAGTTGAAACCGACATCCAAGGACATTTAGCTAAACTTAACGCAAGCATCTCTAAAAACATATATATATTTAGGGCAGTTTTGTTGTTATATATTGGCAACAACACACTGCCAAACACAAGTGATAGACTAATAACGACTCATACTTGGTTATCGATTATGATCGATTTTCGTAACTCCCTATTAAAATTAAGCGCTAGGCTTGGCACATTCTCTTTCTGGAACCAACTCACACGCACAGGAGGCAAAGATCTCAAGGCAGGCTAGAGCTAACAAATATAAATATAAAAAAAATCTAAAATAATTTAAATAGTAGCATTAAAAACAATATAATCAATATGATTAATTCAACGCTTGCATTTAATCATTAACTAATTAGACATTTCTTCGGAGACTTAACATAAATATAATATAAAAAATATATAAATATTAAATACGTACATCAAACAATTCATTCACTTTTTTAAAAAGTAGTTCAGTATTGAATTTTTTGATTTCTATGTGTGTATTTATTTTTATATATTGTAAATTGAGTATTCTTTAGACAGTGTTTCTTAGTTTGTTGAAATTGGTTGATCAAGAGTCATATTTAGAATTGATAACTAATTAATAAAGATATATTTTTTTGTCCGCATGTGTACTTTAAGCATAATACTAACACTAATAATAATGATAATAGTACATGCATACTTAGAGCTTGAAAAGAAACCGCTTCGTAAAAAAAGAGACGTGGGCGTAAGATTAGTATATATATTTATATATAAGTGATAAATATTTAAAAACCATTTCCTTAAAAAACATTTATTTTGATTTTGAATAAAGTGAGCATCACTTTATTAAAAATGCAATATATATATTTTTATAAAAACTTTTTTTAATTTCTTAGACTTCTTTTGTATATTTGGTTTCTTCATCCTACACACATCTCAGTTCTATTAAATTAGCATTTAAGTTTTAAGCCTTAAGTAATTATTTGTACGTGCATAAATATTAAATATTGCAAAAGGAAACTTAAAATATTTCAACGATTTAAATAAAGTGTTAAAATTACATGTAGTTTTCGATTTTCTTTCTGTTATAATAATTAAATTCACACAATCAATTCGCGATAGCTATGATATCGATAAAGCAGCATAAAGAGATCATTTATTAAAAAGCTTGCCCATTACAAAGAATTGAGAAATGCAAAAGCTTAGCAAAATTTCCCAATATAATAATGCTGTGTGTATCCGTATCCGAACAGTCTTCAATTGGGTTTACTCTGCGAAACTTCCAAACGGTGAAATTTGGAAATCTATATATGTGTGGAAGAAGAAGTTCAGACTAGAAACAACTTCTAAACTAAGGTGTAAATATATATTAAAAAAAAAGTATTAATATTGAAAGTGATGCAAATAAAATACATAACCAAAAATTTAAATTTATGAATAAAGAAATTCGTCTTAAAGTACCTGTGAAAAATAAAGAAATACCCCTGCTGAAGAAATACTTGGCACAAAAATAGAACGGCATTTCAAGATTGCAGCCGCAAAATAGAACATTTTCAATGGACAGAAGCTGACGCATCTCTGTTATCCCCCTCCTGCTCTTTCTCTATCTCCTTCTATAACGGTACTCGCTCAATTTACATGTATGCATGTATCCCAAAAGCATGAGTAAGACCACAAAGCGGACAATATTGTCTATAAGACCCACACACACGCAAAAATATGTATTTGTGTTTTTATATATTTGGTGTCCGAATTCCGTACAAATGCGTATTTTTATACGGGCAATATAAAAGTTGTTCTGTGTATGTGTATGTGTGCTTGTATGTTTGTGCATTTAGATCTCAGGTAAATGTACGTAGTACACACATGTATATATATATAAACAAATATATTTGCTCGTGTTGCCCTACACACAACACATACAGAACTTGATATTTGTTTATTGCAGATTCTATCGCTGCTGAAATGGAAACGAAAAAGGTATGCAAATAAATTCTAAGCATAATTTAATTATAACCAACAAATATTAAATATTTTTTATACCAGTTCAATACAGTTATAAATGCGGAGGAAGAGCATTTGGTATCGAAGTCGGTAAAAACTACCAAGAAGCTCGCTGAAAAGTCTATAAAAACTAGTTCGAAAACGGAGCAATTGGTGAGCAGCGAAACTAATAAAGCGGGATCAGTTAAAAAATGCGTCGAAAACGAGGCAAGAATAGAGTCAACATCAGATATAACGAACGATGCAGCAGATGAACCACATGTAAATGCAAAGAAAAAGAATAAATCAAAAAAGCCAAAGAAATACGAATACGATAATCAAAATATATCTGTGGTAAGTAATGCTTCGATGTATCGATAGACAATAATTATTATTTGCTCATTTTGTAGAAGAGCAGTTTCAATAAGTTTGATGCCCTGCAGAAGCGCAATTTAATCCATGTACGTTCAAGCGATTCTAGTAAAGCCCAAGAAATCTTCAGTGTAAGCAAATAAAATTCATTCAATAATCCAAACATCCAAACATTGCTGCCACATATTAATAAAATTTACATATGCCACAAACAGAAAACAGCAACTAGAAAATTATATATGAAATAAATATAATATTTATATATAGAATCCACAAGATGAACAGCAGACAAATTGTAGACTCTGCTCGAAGCCAGTGTACAAAATGGAAGAGGTTGTTGTGCAGTTCAAGACGGATAAGAGCATCTATCACAAAATCTGCTTGCGCTGCAAGGAGTGCGCCAAACAGCTGAAGTACGTATTTTGTGACAGCAAGTCATGTTAATAATTACGTCACCTCCTCTCCTCCTGCAGGTTTGATAGCTATCAGAGTCACGACGGCAACCTCTACTGCAATGTACATTTCAAGTCGTGAGTTATCCGCAATGTGGCAGCAATGCTATCGTCAGTTGAACTAACTACTTTTACTCATTTAGGCTCTTTGCGCCAAAGGTGGTAGAACAGGCTGAGGAACCAAGGCCACGTCGAACGGAGCTAATAATACGTGAAAGCCAGCCGACAGAGCTGCCACCAAATGTTGTGAGGGGTAAACTAATAAATATTTATTTATATAAAAAATATTTAGTAGATATATATGTATTAAATAAACAGCATCTGATAAACCGGATCTGGGCCTGGATGAACTTCATCAATTGAACGTTCGTTCACGATTCCAGGCATTCGAGAATGTGGAGCAGCGCAAAATAGAGGAGGAGCAATTGCGACTGCAGCAACGGCCCGTGATTATGCGCAGCAAATCTGTACTCGAAAAGTATCGCATTAAGAGCCAAGATGTCGATAACGATAGCAGCGCTGACAATGACGACGAAGAGGATGAGAACGAAGATGCCGATTTAATGCGATCAAAGCGAAGCACACAAAAAGAACGGCCCGTTGGCCTAGGCGATGCAATGAATGATATTAAAACCAGATTTGAAAAAGGCACGCTTCAATCAAAAGAAGAACGTCGCGAGGAGCGCAAACAGGAAATTCAAAATATACGCTCCCGTCTCTTTATGGGCAAACAGGCAAAAATTAAGGAAATGTATCAACAGGCTGTGGCAGAATCGGGTCAAGCACGCACTTCCATTGGCAAGCAACCGGATGTGGAGATCGGGGATGCTGCTCGCTCCATTAAGCAGCGCTTCGAAAATGGCGAAATGTTTGCGGAAAAAGGCGATCGCGATGCGCAAGCAGCTAACAATGGGCTAGGCTCCAATTTATCCGAGGATGCCGAAATATTTGAGTCGGGTGTGTTTTCATTGCCCCCTCCTTCTTTTCTGTTTTCGTTGACAGCTTCTGCGATCACTAAATTTAAGAGCTGTTAGCGAGCAGAGGCTTTGAAGCCTGCTTGAACATGTTTTAAAGAGCTATAGCTTTCAGGCACAGCTGTTAAAGCCTGTTTAAATTACATTTACTTAAAGTTAACATTTAGAATTTTCTGCAGCTATCAGCAAAAAATCGCGTAGCATTTTTATGGAGCTGGATGCAAATATCGCTTCGAATACGAATGCAAATCGGGAAAGTTTGCAGAGACAACAAAGCGTGAATTCCTGCGGAAGCATTAATCAAACTCAATTTGGATCAGAAGTGAATTAGTGTCATATATATATACATATAAATCTTTATTTATATTTAAATTTAATAAATTTCAGAATGTTGACATTGATGTTGTCAAATCTGATGCCAAACCAGAAGATGTCAAAATTGAAACGGCGGAATTGAGTCAAAAATTCAAGTTCTTCGAAACGTATCGACCCAAAGATGGCGAAAAGCGCCGTTTTCGCATAACGCCACCTCGCGAGGGTGTTGTCAAAATGCCCTCTCCCGATTCAGATACAGATCCAGCTCCGAATGATAAATCATTCCACGACAATGTGCTGCAAAAAACCCAGACAACATCGACGATGTTGAACAAGTTCCGCGAACTGGAACGGAATCCACGCCGCGGAGCCGAACAAATGGGTCCGAGGCCTTTGAAATGCTTTACACCGCCGCCACCCGAAGATCGACGAGCCTATTACGATAAATCAAATAGCGAAGAAGAAGACGAGGATGAGGAGAGCGATGAGGAAGAGGATGATGAGAGCGAAATCGATAAGGAAATCGTAACTTTGAGTGTGGGTCATGGCGACGAAGCTTTAAAAGAGGTAAAAAAAATTTTATACGTTTAATATTTGTATTTATTTTATACATAAATTATATATATTAAATAACATCGATTTAAATAATAATTAATATCATTCACAATTAATACTCGATTTTAATAATAATTTCATTCGCTTTAAATAATAGACATTTATAATAAGTAATTTCATCTGCAATAAATAGCAGGCTGCATTTATTTACTTGTTTTCTAATTTGCTATCGCAATAACGCGTATTTATCGATCCCCTACACAACCGCTTTCGATAACACGAGCTTGCTCCTGTTTTTTGATTGTAGGCACAAAGCGCAGCTCGCGCAAAGCAATTGCGAGCCAAATTTGAAAAATGGCAGGCTAATGAAATTAAGCGCGAATTAATTGAAGGCTATGTGGATATTTACTCACAGCAGGTCTCCGATGATTCAACAATTGAGACCGCAAAGACGTAAGAAACGCACACAATAATCTTTCTTTTGTAGTTATTTTATAATGTTTATATATATTTCAGCATACGCGATCGCTTTGAAAACATGACAAACCACCAGCGCAAATCGCCAACTGGGCCGCGTTATCAGGTTAATCGTTTTGTGGTGAGTATTTTGACATATTTGTATTTCTATATATTTTCCATATATTTCGCAATTCAATTTTAGTAACAACTGGAAAGTGGAAGAATAATATAATAACAATAATAATAATATAATATAACATATATATATATATATATATATATATATATATACGTTGAAATCGTTTAATTTGCGCAAACCAGTCCAAATTATTTTTGTTTTTCTTTACACTTGATTATTTCTTGTTGTGTCAATGCCGCAATTTATAATAATAAATGTTGATAACTAACCAAGAGTGTTATTTATTTATTTCGAGGAAAAAATAAGGGGGTTAGACTGAAGGGGGGAAAATAATGTAATAACAACAAATTTTATATGTATACATATGATTCAGTTTTTTTTTATAATATATATATATATATATATGACAAATACAATTATATCTTATTCTATAGCTTTATCCATAAATTCCAGGAATCTTTTGGCATATTGTTCAGGATCACAAGTTGATATACCATCGACATTACTACCATATTTTACTGTCTTAGCCGCTTTCGCTGCCTACAAATCATATAAAAATATGTATAATAATCAAAGAAATGGGAAATTATTATTTAATTTACCTGTTTTTTTACACCATATTGAGTTAAAACATCGATAATTGCTATGAAGTAGATTTCTCGCCTCTCTGTAGATTTTTACATATTTATATGAGATACATTTAAAATATTAAATATATATTTAAAGTTATAACAAATATAAAGACAAACCTTCAATGCTTGGAATGGCGTAAATGTCGACTTCATAAACAACTTCTTTATATTGTGCACCTCGTGGCGAATCAGGTGGTGTGTTGTACGTCCAGCTGTCAACAGATTTAATATTAAATATAGATATGTATATATATGATATACTATTTACCGTTCACCACTATCGCATTCTTCACTCTCGCTATTCTCGCTGCGTCCCGTTGCTGGTGCAGTATCACCCTGCAGGGCCTCCTCCTCGGCCCGGACACAATCGTGGATGCCAACGAGCAAGGAATAGTCCATTATATGCAACTTGGTTAGGAGCTATAAATGTATAAAATTGTATACAGAATTACAGAGAATATAACATTATAAAATATAAAACAACATTAAATAAAATACTTAATAATATATAATATACCTACAGGCGCATTAAAAATAATATAATATAAATATAATACAATGCCTACATCAACATCATTGTTAAGAGTATCGAGCAACTTTTGTTTGGGCTCCTCGCCAATTTCCAATTTGACCTTTTGCTTGATAAAATCATTGTCCTTAAATGTGGGTAAATGTTTCTCCAGCTCCTTCTCGGAAGCCTCACGATCCACAGTGCTGCCTTTTAAATCGAATTTTCTATACAAAAAATTTAAATTGTAATAAATTAAGAGATATAGATATAGTTATGTATACTTATGTATGGTCAATTGTGAGCTGAAAACATTACGCGTGACAACAAAATAATATTGCACACTCTCCACAGTAATGCGATACATGCCCAAATATTGCGGCAACAAAGTTTTGCCATGTCGCTCAACAACGTACTATAAAAAAGATTAGATAAAATTAATAAATATAATTAGTAGAAGTTGTGTTTAGATATTTAACTGGATGATAGTGTTTGAGGAAGGCGTGCATGCGTTCAATTTCCTCAGATGTCAAGCTTTTAATGATGAAGAATTTATCGTAGCTTTGATAGAACTGGGCACCCGACTTGCCGGACGAATCAATGCCCAAGGGTTGTGATCTAGTCAAGGACTCGCGATAATCCACATCATCGATGCCAAAACGTTCGCGTAAATTTCGAAAAACCAAAGGACAATATTCCTTCACCTTAAAATGCGATGGCATATTTTCTCTAAAAATAATAATATTTATATAATAAATTATATATTATATTACGTATTTACTCACTTGTTAAACAAATGGTTGTCGACTTTAATTTTGGAATAGGCCCGAAAGTCGTCTGGCAATAACATAACTGGTATATTAACATGACTCAATTCGTTGATCTGAAAAGTGACTGTTAAGCCTATGTAATACATAGTGTTGGTTAACACATACGGTGTGATTGATGCCCCACATGAAAACACTCAAAATCGGCTCATTTGCACGGAAAAGTTTAACTTTTTGATGCTTGACGCGAAAATGCTTCTTTTTCAGTATGCGCGGCTGCGATGTGGACGAGATCTTTTTATCCATTTTATCCGACTGGTTTGCTTCGGCTTTTATATTACATTTAAATACATTTATTTTTATGTTAACTGTTTTTAAATAATCTTAAACAATAATATTTAATATATTTATTTAAATAATTATCAGTTACAGTATTTTTAACCTTATATTAAATGTTACTAAACTTTAAACAAAAAATTTTTTACATTTACACAAGCACGCACATATGTTCACTATAAAACTCACAGTACATACACAAAAAAATACATACATACGCCTGAAAATCAATGGACAATTATACTTTAATGTCAAAACAAATGAATTATGTTAATTGTATAACATTTTAATTCTATGCTAAATTAATAATTATGAATGTATATTAAAGCGAACAAACAAAAGCAAAAACACACATACACGTATATATGTATGCATGCAATGGAATATACGTACGAAAACGAATTCAGCTGCAACTGCAACCGTTTGTCTGTGTGTGTGGATAATATTTGCCGTAAGCGTAATATACAATTAAAACAATTAATCAACTTATGACATTAATATTAAGTTTAAAACGAATTTCTCTTCAGAACCAGAAAAACCGAAAAATTCACTTTTTATTTGTCAAAATTTATGTGTGTGAAAGAATTTATCGGCACAACTAATGATATTAGGCAGGGTGACTTTTGACAGCCGCGATTTATCGACATAACGCCACATGTGATAACTGCTCCTAATATGGTACAATTCGATTAGGGCTGCCGTTTCGAGTAAGATTACTGGCGAATTTCTTAGCAATGAGTATGAACAGTATTCAATCTTTAATTAATTATTTTATCTTTTAACGTGCAACAAGAGTTTTTTTTATTAAAATTTCCCTCAGGCATTCCTTTAATTATTTTAATTACTTGTGCAACACTTTGTGCAAAGTCTTTTAATTTTATTTAAATATCATTATGAAAACGCAGGCATATCAACTAAAATTTTCTATCTCTCGCGGCCGATATTTTTTAGTAATGACCCTTCCTTTAATCACTTTAATTAGTCGTGCATCAAAGGCTTTCTTATTTTTCTAAATATCGATATCAAAGTCGAAATTCAGCATGCTCTCACCGCTAACTAAATTAAGAGTTGTTTTCGTCGATCGGTTGGTTACTGGTTACTCTTGTTACTACTCTCCACGCGTATAAATTTGTGCGAAATAATGTGGAAATGTGGCGACGCCCCCAATTAGTCTCAATCACAATTTAAAAAAAAATAAGACAAATTTGGAGGAGAGATGGCAGAATCCGGCATTGATCTGGGCTTTGATTTGGAGTTCGATTTAAATCTAAATTTGCTTAACGATAGCGATTCAAATATGGATTTTTTGGCTGGCAATGCGGAGAATGTTGAATTCTATGAGCTGAAATCAACCCGTTCTCTGCGCACCGATGAAATGTGAGTATATGTCCGTGTGTGTGTGTGTGTCTACTGCGTGTGTAGCTTGAAGATTTATATATACATATATCTACACACGTATATTTATTGGCTGATGGTCACTTTTTTCGTACTATCTTATCGACTATTTGAGCAAGCACACACGTACGCATGTATTTACAGCTATGTGTGTTGGAGATTAACGTCTTTTTTTCAGCATATCGTTATCAATACATCCGCAACTCCGTATTTTTGTGTGTATCTGAATTTAAGACGAATGTGTGATATTTAGCGTTGCCAATTGAGCAGCAGTAGTAGGGGTAGGCCATTGATAATAAAGTGTTGGCTGATTTATTTCACGTACATACAACAGAAATAAAACTACAAATGAGTATGTTTTTTATATTTTGCTTGGCTTTAAATAGATGTCTTTAAATATTATTTTCTTATTATTAATATCTGTAATTTAATTTAGTACATAATATATTTTATATATTAATGTTACAAACTGCAGCAGCAAGCAGCTTCGACTGCATTAAGTATTAAAATGTCGTTTAACAGCGCAGTCGATCTGATCATGCAGCTGCACTCTCGTTACTCACTGTATAAGAGCAACGTTTAGCATAGTTTATGCTTAGCTATTTTTGTAAGGGCGCATGTCCGTGCTGTGGCCAAAATGTTAGATCACACATTAATGAGCAATATGTATATATGGCTGTTTGTGTGTGTTTACATATATTTCTTTTATTTGCATGTGTGCGTTTTACAAATATTTAATTGTGTATTTACATAAATCGAGCAAAAAATATAGGGCTATTAATTTGGTATATATTAAAAAGAGAAGCTTTAATTGTATGATTAGAGTATAATAAATATTTAATGAATTAATTAAAATTTAACATATGAACATAATATACAAATTAATTAATTTGTATTTAATACATAAAGATAATATATACTAAAATAATTGTTTGAGTAAAATATAGATCATATTAAATATATAAATATAATAACATCATTAACTCTATGTTAAATGACTCTGGTAAACTATAGCAGACGAATCCTGTTAAAACACTGTTAAAAGGCCACCCATTTTTTTGGCAGCGGTTTTTTAAATACATACACACATTCATATAAATGAATACCTCAATGTATGTATATATTTGTTTATATGTATAGGTGTACAGTGCTTAACATTTCTCTCATCTTCTTTCCGCATTCATTTATCGAGTAATATTATTCTAGACAAGATCAAGGCCCAATTAGTGATGTTTTATACACATTGTTATTTCAAGTGAAATCGTTGGATATTTAAATATACAAATTAGGCATGTTTTCCTACTGGGCAAAAAAAACAGCGGCGAATAAAAACGCTGAAAAAAACTGTAATAATAATAATGAAACATCGAATTTAATGGAGACACGCAGTGAAATATTAAAAACTCCTCCGGGAAGGAATGAAGAAACCGCTGCATCTTCTGCGGAAAGATTGGAGGAATTCCAGCAATTTTTGAGGCGTGTTCAAACACTGCAAATGTCACCCAACAACGGCGAACAGCAAGATGTAATCTTAACAGAGCAACAACAACAGCTGTACAAGACAGACATTGAAATAGGAGTGGAACCAACAGCGCTAATGGAACTGGATGAACCGGATGAGGCAACAGCTGTTAAAAGTGCCAGTCACAACGAAGTGAAACACACAACAAATATTCGTGTCAACGTCGGCATCGATAAGGATTTGGAAATGATTCTCGAAATGGATCCAAGTATTGTGGATTTGGGTGATATTGGCGTTAACGAAACAACAGAGACCCGTATTGTGGGCCTACCGCCACTGACGGGTGGGTAGGTATTTTCCCACAAAAAAATGAAATTAAATTGTAATAGATATATATTTTTATTAAGTACAGACCAGTTTACAGATGACGAAATAAAAATCGATTAGTGGCGTTGGTTAAAAAAATACAATTTTGAGTAATTAACATCATGGCGGTTTTATTTAAATGAGCTAACGATTAACAAAGTTTAACATAGCCAGGACATATGGTCACTCATGGAAATGCCATTTTGAATAATTCATATTATTGCGCTCACACTTAAATGAGCTAGATTATATTTATCGATAACACCATTTTGGCAGTTATTATTGAATCTCAAATAAGATTTAAATACAACATGTTCAAACGCTATTCCTTATTTTCTAGACCCACCTTTAAAACAGCCATGCCCACTTCTCGCACTCAGCTTAAGCTGCAACTGCAGCGCGAGCAGCAGCAACAGGAGCAGCAACAGATGCTGATGCAACAACAACAGCAACAATTGGTGCATACCACGGATACGGGTTTGTTGAATGCGTACGGACTGCAGACGACGACGGATTGCTTTGAAAAAGAAACGGCCATCGATAGAAATAATACGAGTGCCTGTGGCAGCAGTGGCTCCTCCAGCCTAAATCAGTCAAATCAATCCTCAGCCCAGTTGAACTCGTCTCGTCTGCCGCCAGCAGCGGGTCCCGTTACTCTCAAAGTGCCCCTCCAAAGCATTGGAGTCGATGTGCCGCCACAAGTGCTACAGGTAAAGAGCTTAATAAATGAATAATAATAAATTAAATATAATAAATAATCTACAATTATTATAATATATATATATATATATATATATATGTATATTATTATCTGTATTTTATATTATTTTCACTATTTTATATCAATATTAATGTTTATTATATTTATTTATAGTTATAATATATAAATGATTAGCTGCAGTCACTAAAAACAGTTATATAATATTACATAATCTATCTTTATTATATAAATTTTAAACAACATATAAAACATAAAAACATTTTAAGCTCAATAATATCTATATTTATCTATATCTAATACCCATGATCTTATTTCCTACCTCAGGTGAGCACCGTTCTTGAGAATCCCACCCGATATCATGTGATCCAGAAGCAGAAGAATCAAGTGCGTCAATATCTGAGTGAATCGCTTAAACCCTCTGCTTGGGACTGCCAAAATTTCGATGTGAGCCAATTATTTATTTAAAATTTATCTTTTTATTTACAAATTTGATGACGAATAGTACTTTTCCCCAAAAAAAAAAAAAAATAGAATACTACAAAAAATGCCTCAAATACATCAGCATCAACGGGAAATTTACAATGTAATACGATAATTAATAGGAATCTTAACAATAATGAGCAACAACAGTCGCAGCAGAGGCCCAATAGTTTTGGTTGCGATAAGAAACTGTTGCACTCCACGGAGGACTCACCTTTTGTAACAGGAGCATCTGCAACAACCGGTGGCAGTTGCAATTCCAGCAATTTCTTTGCCTTGGATCAGGATCAGGCTGCTTTGAACAATGGCAACAGCCTCTTTAGCAGCAGCAAAGCCAACTTTAATCTTAACTCTTCGCTGAGCTCAGCTGGACGTGCTTCGAACAATATAAATAATGGTCAAATGCGTTCCTCAAATTATTCTGGTGGCAACACAGCGAGTCCATTGCAATCGACATCAGCTCCCATGTCACCTAGTCTCAGTTCGGTGGCCACAAGTGCTTCGGAGGTAAGTTTTGATTAATAGTATATTAAATTAAATAGTTACTTAACTTAAACGTATTTATTATAGTCAGCAAAATCATTTAAGCGTCAAATATTTAAATTTAGCATACGCGTAGCATTCAGCTTTTGTCTGACTGCAAACAATTTAGTGGGCTCATCTATCGTGCTAAGCAGCTTTTGTGAGAATATATGCAAACTATCGACCTCGTTTTTTAAATACGTAATTAGAAACCTTCCAAATTTTAAGATGTGCAGAGAACCTTGTATAAATTGCAATTGTGACGTGCTAAGCTACTTTTGTTAGACTGTCAACAATTTATAGGCAAAACAAAAAACGAAACGAAAAAACTGCGTACGAACTCCAATTGTGACGTGCTCTTTGTGATAAGAAGCTTTTGTCTGCCTACTAAAATGTAGTATTCATTTTTGTTTGCCTGTTTTTGTTAGGTTTGATCAGTAGGGTGTCGTGTGGTGTACATAATGAGCGGTATTTTCCATTGGGCTGCCAACTTAAGGGAATCAATCAAACAGGTTGTCATGGCTAGATATTTACGAAAAAAAATGTGTGCGCGAAATTTCTTTCTACTAGTAGTAAATTAAATTTTGTAGGGAGTGGAGTTAAAGTTGTTGCCTTCTTACAAATACATACATAATATTTATATTTAGATAAATGCAATTCAAATAAAATACTCTCACCAATATGAAAAAAAGGTGGCAGTGTTTGAAAAAATAGACAATGATGTGTCCCTGCCAATTGAGATATAGGATATTAGGGATATTCCCTTGCGCGTGCTCGATAACAAGACTTGTGTATGAATGCAGCGGATAAATGCAGCATTGCCAAGTCTATCGACTGATAAGAGATCTTCGCTTACAAATTCGGTGACCGTGACGATAAACATCGTCATACCCTAAGTAAATAAGTTAAAAAGAGAGAGGCGAGTACAAAACTAATGCACGTACTACCTTGGATAACGGCAGCCAGTGTGCCAGAGCGGCGCAGCAAACGTTGCTCCTCGTCAACAACGACAACAACTACAGCAACAGGAACAACAACAACGTTGGCCAATAGGAACGGTCCATCCCCGCGTAGGACAATAAACAAAACGAAAGAGCGACACATAGAGGAGCAGGCAAGAATTGAGCAAGCGAGTCGATGCGTAAATATGCCGGTACTCAGCTTTATACCGCGCCGGCATAGAAAGGTGAAAACAAAAGAAGAAAAAACTAAAAATTTTGTGGAGGCTGCATTGCAGAGAAAGTTTGAGAAAGAGAGCGAGCGAGAGCGCATTAATCTCTTGCACTTGCCCAGCAGTAGAATGTAGAATGAGATTATAGCATTATATTCACTTTCATCTGCCATTTTATAATAATTGCATACGAATTTTAATTGAAATGTTTTTTTTATTATTAATTATTATGTGTGTGCTTTGACAAGCGTTTGAAAGAACTTGTTTCAATTTAACATTTTATACCCTTGTATTAAACCCAAGTCCATCTGTGTGTCGGTCCATTAATATACCTTGAAGAATAAAATAACTCAATATAGATATTATAAAAATGAGAATACGTTTGAAACACCTTTAAAGTAAATATGTAACATTTAAGAAATTGACAACTTAAAACTTTTAAATATATTTAATTTTCTGCTAGACTCTACTCTCTCTACTTTACATCTATAGTTATTTTTAGGGTATGTTCCAGTTCGTTCCACTCTCGATTTTCAGTTCGCTCGATACGAACGAGTCAACGAATGCGACTCGCTGCTGACTGTGGTGACTGTTTGCAAATATTTACAATTAATTATAATTAACAAATATTTGTGCAATTGCTATTGATAATGCACACATATACATATTTACAAAGACAAACATTCTACTGTGCATTATATGTTTGCTTATACACAAGCTTACAAATATCTAACAGCATTGAGGAATGTATAGATTTTGGGCGACAGAAGCTCATTGATCTGCAAAGGCAGAGAATAGAAAAGAACTGCTAATTTCAAGTTTTAAAGAGAAGAGAGCAGAAAAATAGTTGTCAAATAGTTCTCATCTCTGTCTGTGAAAAAAGTCCTTCAAATTGGTAAACTCGTGCGAATTAGACTCCAATTTTGATTGAAAAAAAAAACCGGTTTCTAATTCGCCCGGCAAACGCTGCTAACTGGCTAACTTGACTTAAACTGATTTAATATGTATATATAGATGTATATATATATATATATATATATATATATATGTATACTATATATGTACGTGTGTTACACGTGTGCAAATTAGTCAATTTATTATTAACGAGTGATCTCTAATAAGTGCGTGTAGATGTATAAAACTGTATATGCGTATAAATATATTGTTTGATAATTTCTCTCTTTAAATTCAGTTCAGGTTTGATGTTTTTTGGCTGCTGTTTCTGTTATGCATGTGTGTGTTTGTATGTATGCTGACAAGTTATTTATTTTGTTTGCTTGCGCGTAGACGTAATGACAATAAGATTTCTGTTGCTTAGATAACATGAACAATGTAGGTTCTCTTGCTTTTTCCTTTTTTTTTATTATTATCGCTGAGGGGCCTTCTACAACTCTACAGCTATCGTATGTACGTGTGCGTTTGTATGTGTGTGTGTGTTGCGTGCTGGGGAATTAACGTCATTACAAACCAAATGATCTCTACGTAAATACATACATACATATGTATATGTTTAGCAGTTGATAAGCATGTTAACAGGTGGAATGCATTTTAGATGCATAAAAATATAATAAAAACCGCCAAGACTTACTTTATCGCAATTGGGAATTACGGTTTCTGCTTCTTTTCATTTTATTGTAAACCCCAATTTTACTCAATTGATATCGAATTTCTCTATATCTGCCCTTAAAAAATGCTGTTAATCATAAAGTTAACAAATTGAACTCCAATGGCAATGTTTACATTTACATTTCATTTATTATGTGTGCTGTCTTTATTTATTTTTTTACCCCTTGTGCAATTTATGTGTGTCATATGCGTGTATGTGTGTGTGTGACGTGCGAGTGGTAACCAATCAGAAGCTGCCTGCTTCGGTCCATTTACTTACAGTATCTGAGCACTTGCGCCAACAAACAAACTTGATGTGGAAAAAATGGCCTTATCATTATGCAATTAATCACTTGAATTTCTTGGCTTATTAAAATACTTGCTTAACAGATGTACATGTACATCTGTATTACATCATGCGCAGTTAATTCTTGTATTAATTTCACATTAATGTACATAGATATATGTGTATGTGTAAATAAGACAATAAAATGCTTTCTTCGATTACATTTTGATTGATTGCTTGTGATCTGCCTTTGTGAGTAAATTTTATGTTAACACATATCGATGTTGCTGTTAGTGTTGCTCAAATAGATTATTTTTTGCATCTGTGTGTGTTCAATCATTCTTATAGAAGACAGGAAAATTTGTGAGGGGTGGAGAGAGTGGGCATTATTTAGTCTTAAATCTTTTTTTTTGATAGTGTCAACTTTATTGACTGAGTAAAATGTTGACTTTGAAACAAGGAAGTATTCGACTATTGTTTTATATTATCTTCACTTGTGGACAGCAGACGTAAATTACCTTAATTGATTTTAAAGCCTACATATATATATATACATACATATGTATTGGATATAGTTACGAAATTTATATTTATCATAACCATTTGCTTGCTGATACGACACTCATTATACATAACATTTCACCAATTGTCAGTAATGTGTGCCCCCAATAACATTAATTTATATGAGTGTATGTGTAAATATATATATTGTTTAATTTGTTTTCACAATTTACTGCTTATAAATAGATGCAATAACCCCATTTTTTATTTCAATTTCTGATTAACCAATAGCATTTTTTTATATTTGTTTACAGCTACCCTCATTTGACAGCGATGTAAGTGAATAAATATCTCCCAATTTGTTGTGTTTAGTTAAGTGATAATACAAGTCTACAATAATATTCATACTTATATTTAAAGTCGGGTTACTTAGATCTTAATACAGGGTAAATATGAATTATGCCCGCCTGTTTTATTTATTTTGAAGGCAATCTATTAAAATTCAGTGCACTCTTTTTGCGGCTACACGTAATAAAAAAGAGTTACTAGCTTAACATTGACTATCGCATTATAGTATTATAAATGTAGCGAGAGCGACAGTTATTTGCTTGCGCTTTTTTTTTTGCGTGTCCTCGCATACTAGAACTTCACCTCTCTCCTCACAGTACTAAGCATAGACTCTTAGCAAACAATTTACACTCACTCACACACACGCACATACAAACAGTGAGAGCACCAACTTCAAAAGCACATTGCATTAATGTGCGTGTATGGATTTATCCACTTCTATCGTGCGCCAATTCTTTACGCAATCAATTCGTCCATTCTGTTAAGTGCGGTGTGGTGCGGAGAGGTGGTTTGGCTTCCTAATCAGTAGAGCACGACTCTGCTCAATACTTGCACTTAACGAAAAATATGTGTGACCAGCTCTCGCAAATCCTACCTTGAATTACACGCATATATGTATGTGTGCGCGTTTGTGTGTGAATGTATAAATTAAATAAACAAAGTTATCATCATTTATTGTTAAAACTATTATGACTGAATAGCGACGAAACTATTATTACTGCGCTCATCTGCTAAATTTGATTGAATTATTTAATTTATGAAATGCCGGAAAATTCCACTATTATTATTTATATATTACTTATTTATTATTTATTACTTTATTCATTTCATATTTATAATTAATTTAAACTTAAATATAATTGCATAATTATTAATAGATAGCTTAAAGTTAAAAAATAAGTAGTTGACAGTTAATAAAAATGGTAGAAAAATTAGTGGAGTTAATAGTTTAAAAATAAATAAATAGTTAATTGAAAATAATTGAATAATTAATAATTATATAAAGTTAACAGTTCAAACGTAAATAGTTAATTAAAAGTAAGTGAAGTGAAGTGTTGCTTTTAATTTAATTTTAATTATTGCTTTTCTTTTATTTACAGGCAGACGATCTCTTTGACGACATTTTGCAAAACGATTCCTTTAATTTCGATAATAACTTTAGCTCGGAACTATCCATTAAACAGGAGCCCCAAAATTTGACGGACGCCGAATTAAATGCTTTAGCCAAGGATCGCCAGAAAAAGGATAATCACAACATGAGTGAGCTGGAACATTGGGCATAAAATTCGAATTTGAATTAAATTTAATACAAAAATTTTTTTCTTTTCAAGTTGAGCGACGTCGCCGCTTTAATATCAATGATAGAATCAAGGAGCTGGGTACATTGCTGCCCAAGGGCAGCGAGGCCTTCTACGAGGTTGTTCGCGATATACGCCCCAATAAGGGCACAATTTTAAAGTCTTCTGTGGATTACATCAAGTGCCTGAAACACGAAGTTTCTCGGCTTAGACAAAACGAGAGCCGTCAACGCCAAATGGAACTGCAGAATCGTAAATTAATTTGTCGTGTGCGGGTAAGTCTTCTTGTATCTACTTTAATAGATTTCTTATTTTTCTTCAATTAAATTTTATATTAAAATCCATTTTAATTCAATTAACTTTTTGTTAATTAGAATGTAGCATAAAATTAGATTTTTCATTGAATTTAAGCTATTATTTAGTTTTGCACATTTTTTGTTAAAGATATTTCTTATTTTAAATTGAAATTAATTATTAAATGTGATTTTTACTTGAAATATATTTACTTTTCAAGTATTTATAATTTAACTTTAATATTAAATATGATATTTAATTAAACTTAAACTATTCTTTAGTCTGTACATTTCTTGATAAATCTTAAATGTAATTCTTTAATGAAATTATCTAAATTTTGTATTAATAGATTTTTTTTAAATTTTAACTATTTTTTTATTTTTATAAATTTTTATAATAATAGATAAATTAAATTCTCAATTAAATTATATGAATTAATTAACTTAAAAAGTAAGTGCTCATTTTTCTTCTATAGGAACTGGAAATGCAGGCTAAGTCGCCGGTATTCTCTCTATCTGAATATAATTTAACATCCGTTTCGGCTCCGACGCCCGCCAATTCGTATCTCAAATGCAGCAGTCCAACCTCAACATCAACATCCTCAACATCCGTTGCACAAACACGCCACGCCGTCTCCCTGATGGACGATGTAAGTAGAAGGAGAATCTCTTTTGCATTATTGTTATTAGTATTATAATTATAAATGTTAATTCTGTTACAGCTGCCTGTAAGCTGCAGTGACGATGCCAGCTTGGGTCTCAATCAAATTGATGAGTTGATGGAGGATTGCAAGCATCCTGTGCAGGGCGGTGATCCCATGTTATCCTCGCACAGCAGCCATTTGTTGTCCGCCCCACATTCACCAAGGAGTGGCACAGAATCAGCAGCAGCTACAATTTACAGCAGTTGTGAGAGCAACTCGAGAAGACAACAACTCCATCAGAATCATAATCTTCATCATACCAGGGAGAATGGCGCCTTTGGTTTGCTCAACGATGGTGACGATAATGATCCATTGCTATCCTCCGAGGATCATCGTCATCATCCCCATCATCATTCGGCTATGATAAATGGTTCCTTGTTGGATGATAATCATGGGGAGCCCATGTTATTAACGCCAGATGCCTTGGATATTGATCTTTGATCAGCCTTGGAAACTGCAAGAAAAATAGCTTAGAGAGTATTATTTACTAGCATTTTTATTCAAAAGTGCTAGACTATCTTAATATATATGTGTAAATGTATAAGTATTAATTAATGCTTGTTTGACTATCTACTTATTTTTTTATTATATTAATATATATATTTTTTAAAGAGTGCTAGACTTTCAAAAATAAAGTATATAAAAATATATACATATATATATATTTGTATTTGTATTTGTATAGGTATTAATTAATGCTTATATATACATATATATAAATTTGTAAAATAAGTATTAAATAAAAGCAGTAAAAATGTGTCACAATAATGTAGTTGCTATATATATATATATTATGTATTATTATAATTATATATATATATACTCTAGTTAAAATCGTTAAGATTGTATATGTATATTATGGATGTACAACCCCCAAGCGAACACATTCCAATTGTCATTACTGTTGTACTTAATTTTACACAAACAGATAAACACACATAATTGTTTGTACTTGGCCTAAATTACCTCCTCTGTTCTCTTATATACATACAAATGTTATTTTATTTTATACGCATTTTAGCTGCATGTTATGTTAACAGCTGATTGGCTGCGACAGTTTTTGTATTGTTTCTGTTGATTAAAAAAAGAAAATGTTAAATACATATATAAAAGAAAATCCAATACAATTGTTTCGTCTTATTATTATACACATATATATTTATTAAGAATCTAAGCAGTAGTAATTGTTTTTTAGTTTATTTTAATACAAAACAAAAGGGAAAATCATTTCTTTGCCAATTCGGCGGAGAGCCAATCGAGTCCCTCATACAATCCGTGCCCCTGAGTGGCGCAAGTCGACTGAATGAACCACTAAAAGAGAACGAAAAATATAACATTAACGTTAGCATTGCAAATGGAACTAGTGAGTTCACGCTAACATGACGATTCCGCAATTGATTCAAATGCAGCTTGTCAGTCAATTCGGCAGCACTCATCGCATTCGGCAAATCCTGTTTATTGGCAAACACCAGCAAAACAGCCTCTCTCAACTCGTCTTCTTGCAGCTACGCACAAATAATTATTAATTAGTATATATTACATTTATAGAACAAATATTGTTTACCATATTTTGCAGTTCCTTTTCAGCCTCGTTAATACGATCGCGATCGTTTGAATCGACCACAAAAATGAGGCCTTGTGTATTTTGGAAATAGTGACGCCAAAGCGGTCGTATTTTATCCTGACCGCCCACATCCCAAACCGTAAAGCATATGTTTTTATATTCAACGGTTTCAACATTGAAACCAATTGTTGGAATCGTCGTCACAATTTCACCCAATTTCAATTTATACAGTATGGTTGTCTTTCCAGCTGCGTCCAGGCCAACTAAAATAAAAAAAGAACGTTATGTGTGTGTCTCTGTACATATCATATACACTACATGCATGTGTGTGCTTAACAGTGCTCAAAGTTTGCATTTGTGTGTATGTTTATGGTTGCGTGGCTGGAGCTTTGAAGCTGTATATTATTTATTACGTACTCGCATGGCTAGCGGTAAATATAAATCGCCACCGCCTCAGAAATTAAACACAAACATCAATTAGCAACCTACCCATTAGAATGCGCATTTGTTTTTTTCCAAAGAGTCGCGTTAGTAAGCTGGATATTGTTAGGCCCATGTTTTTTTTGTCGTCTGCTCCTCCAAAAAAAATTAACCAAATTTTTCACACAACTTTTTGTGTCGCTAAAAATTGACGTGTACGATTGCAGCTACTCGGATATCGATAGTTGCTTGATACTTGTCAATGCTACTATCGATTGGCATCGTAGAGTTGTGCAGCAAATTGTTATACATTATTTACAATATTTACGGTATTTATAAAAATTCATATAAAATATTGTTGAGCAAATTTTATTTCTTTGTTTTTAAACACAAATTTTTAATTTATAAATGCATTGCGACTTATTTTTCGCAACTGTGGACAGCTGTTAGGTGGCGCCAGTGTGAATGCTACCACAATCGATGCTAGTCAAGTCCATTTGCCGCAACTATGAACGGCCGGTGGGAGCAAAACCAGATGCTGGGCAACAAATGATAGTTAGTTAGTGTTAGTTGTAGTTTCTTTTAGAACGCCAAGTAAATATGGACATATTTCGTAATTTTAGAACACAAATAGATTGCTGCAGTTTATTACAAGAACTAAATTTAAATATCGATATATCGATAATTTTGCCTGTGCTTGCCCTAAATCCGCCATTTGATTTAAATGTTTTCAGCACAGTGGTGCGGGGTGTGTAATTATGTTTTAATATTTAATGTACATATACATATATAAAGTACTAATAAAAATATACACAAATACATATATTATATTTAATTAATTTACTGCTTATTTCAAGATTTGTTTCGTAATATCCAGCTTCTTATGAAATTTAAAACTACAACTTGAAATGGCGACAAATGTTGCCGTGCACCAAATTTGGCAAAAAAAAATTATGCCAGCAGCACCGACTTAATTAATGCTCTTCTTGCATGTATAAAGTGTATGATTAATCGATTTCAATATATGCATAATGCATTTATGTATGAATAAGCAGACATACATATAATGTATGTGTGTGTGTGTAGTAAGCATTTATATAAATATAAATATACCTATATATATGTGTGTGTGATTTCCATTTATAAACAGACACACACACGTGACACACATACGCCGTCAACAGCAGCAGACAAAGCTCGGTTTTGTTAGCGATACAACAAAAATGTGATCAAGGCGGGAGAGCGGGAGGGAATGGTAAAAAAAAACTTGTAAATCCAGCAAGCGCGATTTTGCCTATAAATAGTGGTAGCACTGGTCGGCTTATTTCAATTCGGCGTTTACTTTCGCTTGAAGCAGACTCGTTTCGGAACCGTTGTCTGCATTTCTTCTTTTGTATTTGTCTGTCATAAAAATCAAAAGAGATATTTTATTTGTTTAAAAATGAATACATTTAATTCACTGCTAATTAGCTGCGTTTTGGCTTTGGTGCTGGTCCCATCCACAGGCTGGGCAGCTGAGAAAACCGCTACGAATGAGGAGCCGAAAGCAGATGGTGAAATAAAAATTTACAAACGTCTCATTCCTGCCGATGTGCTCCGAGGTGAGTCATTGTCTGTACACACACATACGTACATTTATAAATATGCATGTACATTTGGCTAGAGAGCTTTTGGGATTCCAAACGTATTAAAGTGAAGTCGTGGCTTATGTTTTTAAGTTTAAGTCTTTCAGTTGCTGTGCAAAAAAAAAAGGAAAATGAAAAGCCAGGTTTTACATTGGAAACTCCGCTGAGTCAACTTTGAACATAGCTAAATCTATATAAATGTTCATAGATAAATTTGGATTCGCATGAGCCGTTTTGCAAGCACAATAAAAAATACAAATTAAAAATTGCATCAAGGCCGGGCAAGGAAAAGTTGGAGTAAGGGGGTGGGTATGGGGGTATCGCGGGGTAATTTCCAATTACTTTTACTTATATATTGTTGGTGTGTGTGTTAAATGCATTTAGCAAAGAAGTGGAGAAACTAAAGCTGCAATTTCAATTAAACTGGTTCAAGCCTCTTAATTTATTATTGAAATTCAAAAGTTACGTAAATTATATATGGATATATTAATATTATCTCTAAAATTGTTTTAGTCAAGTTAATTAATTCATTTTATTTAATTATTTATTATTTTACACTATTTCCCTTTAAATGCAATAGCTTGCTTAAATTCAAATCAGTTTTAATACTCTTATATTGTAGCAGATGAGTAGAAGAGTAAATTGATTGGGCAGTAAGTCGATAGAGATGAAAGTGTAATTAGATGAGAGCTAACTTATACTTGTACGCGTTACTAATATTTATAATTGTAGAATTATTACTTATACTACTTTAATGTTTAATTCGATAAGGACTTGTACTTGTACTGCATTTATTATTTACACTTATACTATATGTTTTTTACTCATACTACTTCAATATTTATTTATTCGGCTTTGTCATTAAAACTCGACTTACTACTTATTCTTACTAAATTAGTTTTATAATGTAAATTTACTCATTATTATACTTATATTTATCTCTTACAGGTACCTTATACCTAATATTTATACTTCTTGTTCAATACATATTTATTATTATTTATAATTTATTATTTATTACCTCTTACTTTTACAACGTCAACATTTATACGCTCTTTTAATTTAAATTCTCTCGTTTATTCCCGTAGATTTTCCTGGAATGTGTTTCGCCTCGACTCGCTGTGCAACTGTTGAGCCTGGAAAGACGTGGGAATTGACTCCGTTCTGTGGCCGCTCAACTTGTGTGCAAAACGAGGAGAATCCAGCCAAGTAAAAGCGATCACAGAATTAATTGATAACATGAAAGTAACCTAAATATAATTTTCTAAATAGACTGCTGGAACTCGTGGAGGATTGCGGACCGTTGCCTTTGTCGCTGGCCAACGACAAATGCAAACTGGACACCGAGAAGACAAATAAGACGGCTCCATTTCCATTTTGCTGTCCAAAATTCATTTGCGAACCTGGCGTCAAACTGGAATATCCCGAAGTGGAGAAGGATGCCGACGAGAAGAAGAACTAAGCTTTTGACCTTTTTCATTGTTAACTGTTTACTGTAATCAGTTGAATTTTGTAAATAAGCACAAATTTTTGTTAATTAACCGAATACTTAATAATAAACTTTGTTAGTTTTGATTTGATTACATAAAAAGGGTTTTCAATATGTAGCTAGAAAATTCAATTCAATTTCAGTCTTGATTCAGCTTTTAAGTCGCAAAAAAGCTTTTTCTCTTGATGCTGTCGAGCAACTTGTCAGTAAGAGCTGTCTTGCAGATGCTGCTTGCTATGTACCTCAAAATTTGAACAGCACAGGCAGAAGATCTGTTATTTTATATAATTTCGAATGTGGGAAAAGGTAAACATATCAAACATAAATAAAAATAAATAAATAAGTTACATAAATAAATAAATAAGTATGCGTATTTGGCAATTGCCATAAATTACACACTCACCAGCACTAGTGTATGTTAAAGGAACATAGACCACACACATAAAAAGCTGGCTGTTATAATATGAGTGTATAATTTTATTTACTGGCAATTTATAAATGCTTCTCTGTAACTGTACCTACAATTAAATACTTATGCCAAATATTTATTCGGTTCACTTGAATACAATAATTTATATACAAATACATAAAATGGCATAAACTAATTATTTAAGTGGAAATCATGTATTTAAATTTAAGAATCAATTCACTACTTTAGTTTGCTGTTTTTTTAGATGAATTTTAAAAAGGGAAGTTTTCGTTCATGACAATATAAATTGCCTCCTATTGCAACCAATATGCCGTTTCACGTAAGTGATTCGTAGACTTCGCCATTTTGTTTTCCAAAAACTTAAACTCCTCCTATGCAACCTGTTTTTTTTCTGTTACCTTTTGTACGTCCGCGCTGTCTGCGCTGTTCGCCTCATAAATAACTAGTTCGACGCAAAAAGTATTGAACCCATGTCTAAAAAATGAGCACTCCACACACACAAATACACACACGACTTACATACATTTTTACTCTCTTTCTGTTCAGCGCGGCAAACGAAGTACGGTTGGGAGTAGAAAAAACTGGACTTGAGCTTCCTGAGGGAGAGAAAGAAATGCTTAATACTCTATTGCAGGTTTCTTAATTAGACAAAAATAGGTAATCACAAAATAAAAATAGATAAATGCGTAAATAAATATAAATAAATACGTAACTTAATAAATAAATAAGAATATAAATAAATAAATAACTAAGTGAATAAGTAAATAAAAAAGTAAGTACATAAATACAATAATAAAAAGATCAATAAATAAGTGAATAAATAAATAGATAAGTAAATTAATGCATAAATAAATAATTAATTAATTAAGTAAATAAATAAACCAACATCTCATTGACTGCTAAATAAATAAATATAGTCTGTTGTTTGTTTCCCATCGATATTTATATTTACATATTTTTAATTGCTTCAGATTTTTTCGATTATCGATTGTTCTTCATTTTCTTATCGATATTTGTTTTCATTTTTAATTATTTCAGCGTCTACAAAATAAGACGTCAACCAATTTAACTTCATTGTTTGCTGGGTTATAAAGCACACACACATGGACATATGTATATATATATATATATATGAATACATTGATACATATTTACATTCTTCCATAACGCTGCGAACGACTTGAAAATAAAGTTCGATTAGACCGGTTTTTGGTCATTTATTATGTGTTTCCCCCTATCTCTCTCTCTCTCCCTCCCTCTCTTTTGGTTTCATAGTCGAGTGCTTCATCAGGCATTGAGAATAAGGCATCAGCATCAGGCATCAAACCATCAAGTTTGGAATGTCTTCATTAGTCGCAGACAAAGTTGCTCAGCCTCTCGGCTTGTCAGTTTCCAGGTTTCCAACACTTAAATACCCTAGCCTATAATTAAAAAAAAAGCTACAAGATGAAGGCGGCTATTACACAATAATAGAAAAATAATATTTACTAGTTTTTTTTTGCAGTTTCAAAAGACTTTTTTTTCGTATTTGTTTATAGTTTTTATTTATTTATTCATTTATTGATATGTTTATGGATTCATTTACTTAATTATTTACTTCTTTATTTTTAATTATTAATCCTCTTCCTTTAATTGAGTTATTAATTCTGGTAATGCTCCCATCAGTTTAAGTATGGTAAACAGATTCGCATAATTTCCCATATCTTTTTTTATCCTCTCTCTTTCTCCTTTACTTATTGTCAGCTATATTTTGTGCTTCGGATTCTTAGATTATTTAGCTGCCAATTTTATATTAAATCTATATATTATTTGTTACATTTGATTTTAGATTTTGGAGACGGATTTAAATAAACGGTTAAATATTCCCCATTTTGCGACTAAATTTAGTAGACTTTAAATAAATAAATTTATTTAATAAGTTGACATAGATATATATACAGGTACCTATTGGGTGTCGCATTTCTCATGGTGGGACTATGTGGCGTACTTAAGTTAGCATTTAAAGCTTGCGGGTTTGTCCCAAGAAAATCTGCTGTATCAATTTAAATAGATACTTATAAGTATATACATGCATGCATAATTACATACATATATATATGTAAGCTTGTGGTTAATAGTATCTGCATTTATTTTAATTGCTATATTGGTTCATTAAATTGAATACGTGTTTTTCAACGAACGAAACTACAAATTAATTGCAAATTAAAGAACTATCTGGTTAAGCTGCTCTTTAATAAATAAATACAATTTTAATGAGGAGAACACTTTTTAATTAACTTTTATTTAAATTACAAATAAAAATGAACAAATAACTCAAAAATATATACTTTTTTTGTTTAAATGATGTATTTATTTCAGTGTTTGTGTTAAAGTAAATGGCTTTAAGCGAACTAAAAACAATTAACTTGATTTATTTTAAAAATAACACTAACGATGAATAATACATGGTAAATCTTTTAAGTTTCATAAACAATGTTTGTATATTCTAATTTGTTATGTAAAATTAAAATCGTTTTTTAAATAAATTAAAACACATTTTTTACTTTTTGTATTTTTTTTAGATAGTTTAGTAAATGAATAATATTTAAATATTCAATTTTTACTTTTTGTATTTTTTAGTTAGTAAATAAATAATATTTAAATATTCCACACTATAAAAGCGCCATCTTTCGTGCATTAGAGCCATTAATGAAAATATCCTTAGAAAAAGTTGTTAACGAACAACAAATTTCCCCAAAAGTACAAAATTTCATTTAGCGTCGGCAAAACGAATAAACCCTGCAACTTTCACACATTCGCTTCCAGAGTGACCAGATTTTGCATCCTTTTAGTATTGTTGCCGCTTTTTCGCATGGCCACGCCTCAAAAAAACCAAGAGTAATTTTGAATGGCAGTTGAACGACAAGTTTTTTGCTGTGTTTCAAAAACTGAAGCCACGCCCCAAAAATATGTAAATGTGTGTGTAAAATATAGATATATATTTTGGGGATTAATTTTGATTTGAAACAAAATATTAATTCACAATGGATTCGTGCTTGCAACTGAAACGATCCATTTACCCATATTTCTGTATCTTTTTGGTTTGGTCTAGGAATCGTGATCAACGAAATATGTGGAAGACAGAGGGAAAAACAGCAAAGAATTCTAGCATTAGGCTTTTTATAAAAATCATGCATTCCAGTGCACACACACAAATACTTAAAGTGTTCATGCTATAGTCTCCTTGCACCGATACAGATACACATGTAAGCATAAAATATATATAATGGGAATGTGTATGTGTGTGTGAGTGTGTGTGTGTGTGTTTTTTTTGCTGGAGGCACACGCACATAAAAACAGACAGTGGGGACAGCGAGACAGACGAAGAGAGATGCCGTATCCCAAAAACACGGACACGCAAACATTCACTGCGGTTGGCCTTATAAATAGTAATGTCTTCATCAGCAAAAGCCAGCGACAGCAGCAAGAGATGGATAACGAAAGCAAGCAGCAACCAGAAAAGCAGCAAGCAGAGCAAACGGCAGGCAGGCAGGCAGGCAGGCAGCTAGTGAGCAAAAGAGAGAAAACGCGTTGGATTGGGAGGGGGAAGGAGAGGTCACGATAGCAAGCGATTGCATCGAATGGGTTTTAAACTTGAGCGAGCGCTCAGCCTAAGGCGGAAAGTTTACCGACATGGGTTAATCGAAATCTTCTCATACACATAACAGCGCTGTATATGTGTTTTCTCTAGCGTATAAGAAAGTAGAGTGGCGTAGCAGGCAGGCTAGTGTGTTATGGTTTCCTGTGTTTTTGCCATACAAGTTGAGAAGCCCTCGCAACAAGTCCACGAAAGCAAAAATTTAGTTGATGTTGTTGCTGTTCTTGTCAATGTTTCAGAGCCTTGCGCCGAATATTTGGAAGTTGGCGTTAGGTTTGTAACAGAGCAGAATATTATAAGAATAATAGTAATAATAATAGTAATAACAACAGTTATATTAATAGTAATTATAATAATAATAATAATAACAATAATAATAATACAATTTACAAACATTAACAAAACAAAAATTTAAATGTAGACAGTTGAAATTTAAAGGGTATCAAAACTTCAGCATGCTCGTGCTAAATGTTCTCGTTTCTTTTGCCTGCATCCCACATAGCATACAGGCACACACATATATACATCATATTCAACATAATTGTTGATCTTCGCCGAGTTCGAGCTCTTTACCGTCGGTAGTCGGTAGTCGCATCGATATATAATCGTATGTATATATGTGAACATGTAAGTATATATGTGTGTGTGTACAAAAACTGGAATTGAGAGCGAGAGTTGTTGACTTGGCTGGAAATGAAGCGAGCTGACTTCGTCGTTGACTGCTTCGTTTTGGTTTCCGATTTGCTGACTAATTAAGCCCTTAAGATCGGCCCTGGTCCTGAGACCCAAGCTCTTTGTCATAGCCGAGCCGCATTGGACAATAAAGTCATTTCGTCGGCTGCGATTGTCAGTCTGTTATTATTATGACTGACAAACGCAGCCGAGCTGTTTACCGTGAAAACTATACAACAACAACAACGAAGAAAAAATGCGATAATCTGGAAGCAACCTTGATACCAACAGCAAAAATACAAACATATTTCTATATGTGTATGTGTGTATACATGAATGCAAAAACTCTGCGAAATTTTAGTAGTTTTATTATAGACTACAATTCCTTTTTAATGAAATATGTTCAAGTGGGCCGTTTCTGCCTCCCTTTTCAAGAATTCCTGTGCTAATGATTTAGTTAGTTTTTTGGGAGTGGGGGTAAGGGGTTGCCAGACTGCAAGGATATTTGCATCGAACTAGAAAAGAAAGCGGAAAATATAAATTCCATTAGTTAAAGTTAATTTTGTGTGCGATATTTATACACAATTAATTAAAGAAGATCTCAACTCTTCAAAGCAGTTAAAACAAATATCTATATTCAGTATATATATTTTATTATATATTAAATTGAAATAATTTCCATTTAAAAAAATATATAAAAAAATTGCTAGCCGCTGTAAATTTTATATAAATTGATTGTATTGTAAATAACAACGCTAGACTTAAAAGGCAAAATTGCGTGGGTATTTACTTATTTTATTAATTATTCATTAATATTTATTACCGACATATTAATATTACAATAACAGCATTCAATTTCAATTAAATAGTGAATTACTTGTTTATAAAAGTATGTTAAAAACCTAAATATTAATAGTAAATATATAGATATTAAATATTGCCTATTAGAATTTAAATCTTAGTTTATAGTAATAAAGTTAGTTAGTAAATCTCTACATTCAGTTTGATTTCAATTCATTTAATTTCTTAACTTCTTAAGAGTTAAGAGTATTGCAAAACCAATAAAATATATACAAAATAAAAGTCAATAAAAGCAATCAGGAAATTAGCATTTCTTCCTCTGTTCGAACACTGTTGAAAAACTGTACGGATTGTGATGTGTATGCATTGTTTTAGAAAAATGGGAAATTTGCCTTTCGAATAGGAATAGGAAAAATTACAGAACGGTGTGCTTTAATACATAACTACCTACATACAAACACACATACAATTGCAGAGACTGGAACGTGGAAGTTTAAAAAAAGCGACGTTTTCATTTGTATATGAGATGTTGATGATACTGATGCTGGTGCTGCTGAACCGATTTGAATGCAGGGACCGAATGCAAAACCTAAAAACTTAAATATACACATGAAAACATACATCCACACACTCACACATATATATATATATGTATATATATACCTATCTGGTTTTATGTTGTTTCCGAGAAGCGACAGAAGTTCCCTCGTTAAATAAGACGAATGCGTGCAAGTGTGAGTTTGAATGCTTTGTATTCACAATCCACAATCACAATCAGAGGCAGCGGCCGAGGCAGAGGCAGCGTAGAACAGCTCGCTCTCGCGTTCATAAAATAAATAAAAAAATATAAGCAAAACGAAAAACAAAACTTGAAATGACTTGAATAAGACGTTAAATTACAAAAGGAACACACATAATGAGTACGTTGCCGCAATAGTGCTGACGCTATTGCATTTTTTCCTGTGAAACTGGCAATTTGGCTTTTTTAGAGAGCGTTGCTTCAATTGTTGTATATGTAAATATCCGCGTTTTTGTCCATAAACTAGCTTTTTTCTGCAGCCTGACCTGCAATTTAGCTTTTTTCGGAGTGTTTTTATTTATTGTATTTATTTGCCTTGCTTTGGCTTTTTATTGATCATATCGTTTTACTCCGACAAAAACTAACTTGTTCTTGGATTTTCTTTAAATTGAATTACTCCGTTTAAAAATGGATAAAAATATATTATCAAATAAAAAAAAAGTTACCTGATTTTAAAATTTAATTTGCCGCTAAAGTTACCAGCACTGGCGCAAAAAAAAGAACGCACAGCACGCAAGGCATTTTAAGGATCGTTCCAGTACCCGCTGTGTTCTCTTCCAAAAAAGAAAAATCCTAGCTCAGGTCTGGGCATTAAGATGCTTGCGTGTATGCTGCTGGTGACTTTCCAAAATAGAGTGTTTCTCGCCGCAGGTTGCCCGAAGAAGGTTCGTTTTTGCCGAAGACGACAGCGCTTCTTCTTCTTCGTAACTACCTTCGTTTTGAGAAATGTCTCCTGCATTTGCAGGTACTTGCACACACACATACACGGATGACTGAATCAGTTTTTGGTGCTCATTAGCACGCTACGAGATTTTGCCTAGGGAAAGAAATAGAAAATGGAAAATATAATTTATTTAATCAATATTAATGGAATGCATTTAATTAATATTAATTTATGCATATTTATGTTTCTTTATGTACATTTATAATTTATTTGTTTTTATTGCCAATTTATTTTACTTGTACTTATTTTCATTTATTTAGATTTATCTTTAATTTTATTAGCATTATTATTTTGTGCGCAAAGTCAGTTGTTACAGGGTTCTAAAAGAAAAATTTATTTCATATTTATTACACATGTCTTATTAGCTTAATTATTTTTTTGCGAAAATTGTGTTTTAATAACTTTTGTTGTGATGGTGAACAGTGTATCAATTCCTAGAATGTGTTTTCCTATTTACAGATGCGCGTGAGTGTGTATTCGGTGGCATGTTGTCAAAGTCAAATATACAGATGAGTGCAAACAAATATGAGCGCAAATACACATACGCACATACATATATGTTTGTGTATGTATTTAGTGTAAGTGTGTACATATTTACCTTTTGCGAAAACTGCAGCTTGTAAGCTATTGATGGTTTCTGCTTCTTCTTCCTCTACTCCCACTTTTTCCTTCTTCTTCTGCTATGAAAGTTATTAAAATATGCTTCGTTTAAATTTGTTTGTTTTAAAAAGGCTTCGCAGGATCATAAACATCGTCGCTGGCCATTTCTTCAAATCACGTAGACGGGCCATTAAATAAAAACCCGGATACAGACGGGGTAATTTCTTTATAAAAAGAGCATTTTGTTGCATTAATTGAGCACTCACATACATACACACATACAGATGCATATGGAGCTAATGTGTGTGTGTATAAGTTTTGTACAGTTTTGAGCGCTAGCAAAGGGAGCAAGTAGTGTGAGTGAGTGAGAAATACAGGATGACGATGATGATGAAAAGCAAGTGCGAGTGTGTCTGCAATAGAGCAGGAGAGCGCGCGGGCCAGAGAGCAAAATATACACACAGCGACTGAAACAGATAACGCGGGTGAGCGTGTGCGTGAGTGAGAGAGAAGCAGCAGAGAAGAGAGCGTTGTGCAGATAGAATGTGGGTGCGCCTTAAAGATCGCCGTCGTCGTCTCTCTGTACGATTGCTGGATGCCTGCTGCTGCTGCATAACAAGTAGCAAGTTGTCAAAGTTGGTTTCGTCGACGCCGAGCCAACATCCATTGTGCCTGTGTGTGTGTATTGTACCTGCAGCGGTATCAAAAGAGAGAGAGAGAGAGAGAGAGAGAGAGAGAGAGAGAGAGAGAGAGAGAGAGAGCAACGACAGCTTTTTCTCTGCGAGTGCTGGCAACTTTTGGATTCAAAACGGCTGAAAATAATAAACAAAGTATTAAGTGTATAAAACGTATGTGTTTGTCAATGCTTTTGCTTTGAAAGTTTCATTTAAACGCAAAACGGATATAACATATACAAAATTAACTAAAAAGAAAATTCCTAATTGCCTGGCTAGTTAAAAATTTATAAAACTAATAAATTAATAAATTTATTTTCAGCATTTTTTATAATTGTTTTGTTTTTTAATTAACTTATATAGCATTGTTAATTGTGTGGAATGTATAAAATAAAATAAAAAAAAATTCTTAACTTTACTTTTAATGTGTACTTTTGTATTTATTAATTCTAATGTTTTAGTGTTTTGCTTATTGCTTTGAAAATCACGCTAAATTAGATATTTTTACAGCTCATTTGGCAGCACTGATCTCAGCAAGTCAAATTTAGCGAGAGTGGCAACGTTTTGCCTTGGCCATCTTCAATTTTTGCCCGCCTCTCTCAATTTGTTTTCCAGCTATAAGCAAACATAAACAGCGGCAGCGGCAGAGGCAGTGGCAGAGCAGATCGTGACCTGTGCGCGTATATTGTTGTTGGTGTACACTTGTGTCTATGGCGGCGTAGCTGCCTGTGTATGTGTGAGTAGCGCTTGTCTCTCTCTCTCTCTCTCGCTCTCTCTGTGTGCGCGAGTGTGTCTCAATCTGTACTGCTAGTATCTGTTTTATTTTTATTTTATTTTTATTTTTGTGTGAGTATGTATGTGTGTGTGCGTGAGCAGCATGCGTTGCTCCAGCTAAATTAAGTGAGGCATTGCAAGAGCTGCTGCTGCTCAGTCAGTAAGACGACGACGACGACGACGACGACGTCGACGCGCCGTGTGCCTGTTTGCCGTTATTATATTGACTTTGTCACACTTAATTTATTTTTTGCCTGGTTGTTAGTACA
The DNA here is from genome assembly GCA_035043845.1 of Drosophila picticornis. Classification (NCBI taxonomy): domain Eukaryota; kingdom Metazoa; phylum Arthropoda; class Insecta; order Diptera; family Drosophilidae; genus Drosophila; species Drosophila picticornis. The sequence goes on along the minus strand of JAWNMR010000023.1, from coordinate 804,076 downwards.
CATTAAGTGCTTCATTTGCAGCAGTGTATATGTATGTATGTGTATGTGTATTGTGTCTATGTGTGTGTAAATACTGTGTAAGAAATTATGCTAAATAAATAACAACAAAAAAATACAAGTGCTAAAAATAATATTGAAATTCTAAAGAAAAATACAAATACATATTGTGTTTGCATGTGTTTTTGATTACATATTTATACAAATATATATGTATATATATATATATATATATATATATATGTGTGTATGTATTCTCAATTGATCACTTATAAAAGCAAATGGTTGCATTTGCCGGCGGCGAATTTAATGCATGTCAAATGCAGTGACAGAAGTGTCACTTCGCATCCTAATTGCTACTAAAGCAAATTCCTTCTCAAACGACGAGCGGAGCTTCAATCGAAATGGATGCGTACACTCTACCCACATACTTCCCACTCGCGTAAGTAACAACAAACTGAGCTTTCTTCACTGGCTGCTTTAGCATAGAATGCATGCCTGCAAAGTCCACCATTTTGAGTATTTTTTTGGCTGTTAGGGAACTTCCTTTAAATTGCCATACGAACAATTTTAAGTTGTAGTGGTATGCACATAGGTGTAAATATTTATATATATATGTATTATATATAATAGAGAAAATTTATTTAAATAAATAAACATAAATTGAGGCATTCATAATAAAAGTAATATAGGCTTTGTTCCTGCAGCGCATCGCTGTATCGCTGTACCAATTGTTTGCAAGGAGGCTCTTAACGATCGCTGTGTCTAAGCAAATCTCTATGAAGAAGGAGAAGATGTGCTTACATGCTTGCTCAGCAGAAGAAGAAGCAGCAATAGTTAAACAGTAAACGCGACGCCAAAACTTTGTATGCAGTTAATTGAGATCTCAGCGCACAAGCACACAAGCACATGTGCAAGCATGCAAGCATGCATGTTTGTGTGTGCGTATAAATAGCAGACGTAATAAAGAGCTTCAGTTTTTGGATGCTGCTGCGTGCAAAAGGCTCAATGTAAATGTGGATGCGAGTTGTGAATGTGGATATTGTTTCTTTGTTAGCGTCATGACGTCTTGTTCGGCATCATTTTAAATATTTCCCTTGAGCACTGCTTCAACCCCAAAAACCTGTTTTAATCATCTCAAAGAAAAAAAAAAACAGATAAACGTATATATATATATATATATATATATATATTTATAAATAAAGAAATTGATTTATTCTGCAAAATCGTATTTTTAATTTTGATTAATTATTTTTATTTATTAGCTCCAAGAAAACAGTGGGCAACTTTTAAAAAAGCCTTTTAAATAAATACTATTTAAAAAATAAAAATTAAACTATATTAAAACTAAAGTCCACTTCCCTTTATTATTATTACTATTATTTATGTTATGTAATGTGCTTTAAAAAATGTCCTCCAATTTATAAAAAGTACGAATTTTAAAATAAATAAAAAATTTTGAATGATATCTGAAATTAAAAATAAAAATATACAAGCAAATTTATATGAAATGCAAAAGTCACGTTGCTTTATTATTATTTTAATTATTTATTGAATTATTATATTTAAAAAATACAAATTATAAATTAAATTAAATGAATTGCGTAAAAGCCACATTTAAAAATAAAATTATACAACATATTTAAATAAAAATTAAAATCCAAGTTGTTTTCTTATTTATTTATTTAATATAATACTTAATTTAACCGAATTATTACAAAAATTAAAATTTAAATTAAAAAGATGGGCAAGTAAACATAATAAAGGAAAAATAATAAACATGAAGCAAATAAAATAAATGTTAAGTAAGAATTGTTGAAAAGCCAGGAAACTAATTCTAAACTTAAAAATAAGGGCAATAAATTAAAAAATAATAAAGAATTTACATTAGATTTTCCATATTTAGATTCTATTGCTATCAACGTGTTTTGTTGGGCAGCAATAATTATTGTATAAATTAACATATGGAATTCGAATATATATATATTTAGAAATTGGTATTCACATCACGAATAAACTTGAGTTTGACGTAGATAAACTTGGTTTTAAATTTGTATTACCCCCAACGATTTGCGCAATTTAAAAAAATAACACACAAATGGACAACGAGAAAATACCCTGTATTATATTATATATTACATTATTTTCATTTATTTAATTTAATTCAATTATCGGCTATAAATTAGGTTTAAGTGAGTTTGAAATCTAATTATTTTGAGAAGTTAGGATCTAAAACTTCTCTCTAACATTTAATTTTAATACTTATTTATTTATTAAATTTGTTTGTTTATTTGTTAAAACATACAAACTTTAAAGAATTGAAATTTAAAATATCAATCCTTAGTAGTTGTTATTTTTGTATATATTTATTTAATGCGTAATCAAATAGATGTTCACTATTATTAATGTAATTATTTTATTTTTAAATATTTATTTTTGTAATTGTTCATTATTTATATGTTTTATTTGTGTGTGTGTATTTTTGTATTTGTATTTGTATACTATAATTATACCATACACTATATGTACTATATTTATAATTATTAATATTTACAATACTATAATTATACTATACACTATGTGTACTATATTTATAATTATTAATATGTACAGGTCAATGTTATATTTTTTATCAATATTATGTTTTTAAAGGTATCATAATACGATGATGTCTGTCTGTCTGTCCGTCTGTATGAATGCAACTTTTTCGACACCCTTAGAGATAGGCGCTTAAAACTTGGAACAAATTGGCAAATCGATAAAGCCACATAACAAACAAAATGTTAAGGCTACTGTCACCAAATTTGGTTAGTAGGTTGTTGGTGACGTCCTTTAAAGATTGGTATATGTCATGCCCACACAATTTGAAAGCTGGAAAACCCCTTAAAAAATTCGGAAAAAAATAATGTTGACCACGCCCACTACGGCGCCTAAAAACGATTAAATCCTATATGTCCCGCAATTTAAGATGTACAGTTACCAAGCTTGGAAGAAAGATTACTAAGATCGTTTTCTAACACATTTTTCGGTCATGCCCACTCCCGCCCCCCAAAATTTCTAAAACCCATATCTCCAGCACTTCTTGGCTACACCCACCCTGTTCTTTGTGAATTGTTATCTGCTGGGATAGCTTATGGTATTAAAATATTTAAAAGTCTAATGCGCGCGATTTCTTTCTTGTTTTTAATTAAGTAAGTTATACCAATTAACTAAATTATGTACGCCATTTAAAAACAACCAAATATATGTATATGTATTATATTTTTAATTATATTTGCTAATACTTGTATATTAATTATATTATGTCTTATTTATATATATTAATTTTAACAGTTATTTATTATTTATTTATATATATTAATTTTAAAAGTTCTATAATTAATATTTATACTGTGTTTTTGTTTTCATTTTATTTATTTATACATACAGTTCTAAATTTTGAATTTATATTACACATATTTATTATTTATTCATTTGAACAGGTCTATATTCTATATTTAAATTTTGTTTTATTTTATTACAGCTATACGGAACTGCAGTTTTTGGCATCGCGTCGTGCCGCGGCTGCTGCTGCTGCTGCCTCCGTGATGCCCAGTTCCCCTGGTGGTGGTCACACAACGGACGTGAGCAGTACGGTGCCAGTGTCCGGTTCTCCCATTCCGTCAGGATTGGCAGACTCGACGCCCACCACTGTGAATATGGCGACAACAAATGGCACAAATGGTGCCACAAATCAGGCGCTGGCAATTGGCAATCTTCCCGCCCATCATCATCATCATCACGTCCACAGTCACAGCCATAATCACAGTCACAGCCATGTCGGAGTCGGCGTCGGAGTGGGCGTAACTGGACAACCACCGCAGCAACATGATTTCCATCCGGCCTACAGAATTCCCAGCTATATGGAACAGTTTTACTCCTTGCAGCGCAGCAGTCCCACAGCTTCCTATCATGGTATATACTCTGAGAGAAGATATAATAAATATATTATAAATAATTTATAAATATGATTAAATCGAATGCTAATTTTTAATTATAAAAAGTTTAAATTGCAAAATTTAACTCTAATCCTTTTATTA